>NW_019091363.1:540402-588697 GCF_001949145.1 Acanthaster planci
CCTTTGTCCAAGTTCGGAGACCCCGGCCACACATATAAACCATATGGCTCCGATTTCGGAGTCCCCGGCTGGTAGTGGTTAACCACTCGGCGCCGGGGTTCCTAGTACTGGAGATGTTGGCCGTATATTCATGGCAGGGGTGCCCAAAATCAGAACTAAGGAACTGAGCCTCGTAACAAAAGACCAAGCTGCTGGGACTTGCCAATCAAGGTTCATATAATGTCAGCACAGAGTGCTGGCCATTAGCGGAGGTAATCAGTCATTATTTTGAAACAGTACATTGTTTGCCACTGCCAGCACGAGCGGATTATCAGCAGGGACAAAAGCCTTCTAGCATTCCAGTGATGAGTGATACAATACTGCTGCACTCTCACAGAATCTGGCTGCATTGGAAAAGACAACACCGCCATCCAGGGACACACCGGGCCAATTTCCGGAACAAAGGAAATTATGCATCATCACACAATGGGGGCTCTTTATTGGGCAGCAGGCATGACTGCAATAATCAGGTGTAAATGAAGATTGCCTGCCAGACTAGCCACCAGACAGTCATTTGTGTGGGTGCACACTTCCCATAAATAAAGACACGAATCTTTGAAAAATTTGGAAAACGGAAAATCCCCTACCAGCGCATCCTGCATGCGCAAACTCCAGCCGGCAAGCAGTGGTTAAAATTACTTCTCAGCATTTCAGACCTGCAGTCGAGTCCTTTTTTTCAAATTGAAAATTTGCCAGAATATCATAGGAAATGAAGCCTCTACATAAGTACATATATCTGGATACAAAGCTTGACATGGGAGGTATGTATAAAATGTACATGTGCTTAAAAGGAAGTAGAACCTAACCTGAGCCATTTTCCAAATGTATTACAGCTTTTTGTCAAAAGCCCAAACACCCAGGCAACAAGGGTTTTTTTTATGCCAAATTTGTACAACACCTTTATTTCAGAACACTTTGCAAGTAGCGAAAAGGGCTTCACTATAACTTGGTAGAATTTAACTGAACAAGATGAAAAGAGCCCTTACTAAGTTCAATGCCTCCAAGAAAGACTCCATCTAATAAAAACCACAAACTGACTCTTTATCTTCTCACCGTGGTGTTTTAGTGTCCAAGGTTCTTTGCTCCTCCCTAGGAGGTAGAAGATGCCCGTGTAGATCATGGTTCCAAATATTCCTAGAGGACTGTTGAAGGATGGTCGGATGTTGCGCACCGCGTAAAGCTCCTTCCATAGCCAGCTTTCCTTCAACCTGGGTTCGTACTCTTCCACATATAAACCTAGACATGTGTAAAAACAACTCAGTTATGTAGATGGGATTTGTTTATAGTTTTGTTTGCCATTCACCGGGGGGTTTCATTTTGGTATCTATGAATCTAAAACCTTCTGAATGTTTTCTTTCTTTTGGTGTTCACAGAGAAAGAAATAACTGGGTAACACAGAAGACATTGCACTTGCCAAATACTAAAGTGCCGGTTGCTAAGGATAGGACGTTTACACGTTTAAATGAAAATTTTACAGATTTTCCAAATTCCAAAGATATGTAATACAAAACTGCTGCAAACTGCTTACTGACTACAATGACCTAAAATACATATCTCAAAATATGGAGGTCCTGAGGTTTCGATCTTAGCAGAATCTTTCTCAAAGGTAAAAAAAAAAAAGATTTTCCAAATGTTTAACAGAATCGCCTCTTTTAGTTTTTGAGGTTTGATGTTTGATTGGCGCAATCTTGCATTCCTCTTTTATTGTAAACAATGCCTGTTTTACACTTTTTTTCCCCTTTTGGCATCCATGTATTTTTGAAAAAGAAAGTGTTTTCTAAAACAATAAACACTGCTTGTTCTAAATGCCCCAACATCAATCTACATGTTTACATAGGTTGGACCCTGTGTACTGTTGAACTATATAATTATGCACATATGAAAACACTGAGGTAGGCGGCGGCAGCTTCTGTAAAGTGTTGGCTTAACGTTTTATAAACAGTATGGGCAAATTTTTGTCAACGATTTTCAAATCAAACGTAAATACCCGCCCTTACTGGTTGCACATTTGAGAGTACATGCACATGTAGATGATGGACAGAAACGATGAGGGAGACGGATGGGTTTCAGAAACGTTGCATACATAAAATAATGTTGCCTGAGGGCTTGTGAAGAAGTCTTGCAAGGTTACTCGCGTGGGACTCAAACCCAATTAAGACATTCTAGTGCCCATTTTCCAAAAACGAGCCTTCAAGGGATTGGCTAGTTAGTATCATAAATGCAGTGCGCACTGCAGAGCAAAATTACATATTTAAAAAAATGAATCAAAAGAGTTCCGATATCACAACATTTGCGATAAAGCAACAGTGGCCTGGCTCTATTTTTCAACCCAGAATAACCTGTCCCAGACCTATTGGTGGAATTTTTTTGGAAGGATTAGATAGTTTGACGGAGCTTACCCTGTGTTTCAGAGGTAGTGTTCTCCTGAGTGATCTTATCAAACAAGGTTTCGGCGGCCACTATTGCACTCTTGACGGCGTTGTGGGTGCCCTTGACCTTGGCCACGTTCATGAAGCCGGGACTGCATCCGATCAGCATGCCTCCAGGGAAGGCTAGCTTGGGAACAGACTACATTAAGACAAAAGAAAGAAAATAAACAGGACTATTTTAGACAGCAAGCTATTTAACCATCTGTCTGTTGTCTTCTGGTGACAGACGGCATAACTGTTTGAAACATTGAGTTATCGCACTGGTTGACACCTGTAACCCAACTCATCTCTCCACAAAGAGATTATTGCATCATGTAGTTACAAACCTGGGCTGATTGCTGTGTACACCGTGCAAACTTTGAATCACATGTATTTGTGCAATTTTGGTACTAGTGTGTGCGTACCACGGGGACTATAAAAATGCAAGTGCATTCCACTTGACATCATTCTGTGGATAAAAAAGCCCTCTCTTGGTTCCTCTCAAACCTCCTGTCAATGTCGCAGGGGTTTCCTTCCTTTTATTGCCCATCATGAAAAAAAGCAAGTAGCGAGTTGTTGAATCTAAGTTGAACTTAGATTCACAACCCATACCCTCCTTTGGGACAGAATTCTATGACTCCCATCCTAAACAAATCTTATCTGAATAAATGCCCGACTCATATGTGAGTTCAGGAATTTTACATAATATTGGACTAGAATGTTCCATTACTGCAAACCATGGAATACAACTTTTGTTTTCTGGGTGCAACTATGATGTGCATACACGCCATGTGTGTTGGGACAAATAACTCAGTGACACCTGTTTCAAGGTGTACTTCGCATTGGGGAGATGCTAATTTTTAATAATTGGCTTAACCCTTACACCAATGTATATTCATAACACTGTGCGCTCAGTGTTTGTCCTGATGGATAACTGATGGATAACCCACCACTCTGATCATGGGGGGATTTACTGACCAGAAATTTTCTCTACCTACCTGGTAACCGCCTTCGTTAAGTGCCCTTGCACCGTACGCGATTCTCTTGCCTCCTTCGAAGGTCGGTCTGATGGCCGGATGCTGCTTGAACTTCTGGAACTCCTTAAAGGGGCTGATGTAGGGGTTGCTGTAATCCAGGCCCAGGACAAAACCGACGGACACTAGTGGTGCACCCTCGCCCAGGTGATAGCAAAAGGACCCACCATATAAATCTTTGCTCTGCGAGTTTGATACGCAAACAAATTGGCAAAAGGAGTTGTACTTTCCTGTGGCTTTATAAACTCAGTACCTATCAAAATTCTCCTTGCTTTACGCCAAATGCTCCTTTCGGAAAAGACCCAGTTTTGCCAGTATTTTTCTATATATTCCCTCAGGAAGAAGCTGGTATCCACATGGGAACACCGAAAGGTTTTCAGGAAGTTGCTTATGGGCAAAGCATGACATTTCCAATTAGAATTTGATAATGCTTAATGGAAGAACTCGAAACTTACTGGTACGCAAATCTGTAATTTCAAGTCTAGTGATGTGAAATTTTACAAAACTTCAATTTTGTGAATATTGCGTCATAGTGTTCACATTCACAATGTGTTAATATGATTAAAGAAAAGGTCCTTCCCAACTCTGTGAATCAATGGTGAATCAGACCTTTTCTCAATCACACATCCTGACAAATGACAAATGGCAGAACTTGAAAGATGGAGCCAAATGTGTAGATTTCAGAGTTTGTCTAGGTGTGACTTTCAACAGCAGCGTTAAACATTATGTCTTTTGCCCTGTACAGCCAGAAACTCACCAGTGGCCATCCGACGGTGTGTTCAACTAATCCTGGGCGATGTTTGCTTGGATCCACCTCCCACAACTGCACAATTCAAACAAAACCATCCAATTTACAACACTAGGCCGATGAATATAAGTAAAGCTCACTAACAGGGCTACATATCTGAATAATCTGTGCTTACAAGTGACTAATGAAGTTAACGCATCGTGCCCTGCTAAGCAATTTGTTTAAAAACCTACAGGACTGTCCAAAATGTAACTATGAAATAAATCTGAAACTTTGTACTTTGTATCCACAAATTTTGAAAACGTTTTCAACTTGTGAAATGCCACATTGTAAACTTAATACAGGTATCAGGTCTGTAATGAGAAAAGAAGTTGATTTCAGCACTGCTGAGTCACACAGTTTCATTGATTGGAAGGAAAGCAAGAGAGGTTTTCAGGTTCAGTTTGCAGGTGGAAATTGTACTCTGGACAGAAAATGTTCAGTATCCCTCAAAGGTCATTTAGGGATAGCTCAACCCTGAGGCAATATTTCTGCTCACCTCTTTCAAGCCGATGCCGTATGTCTGGGGCTCACAGTCTTTCCTTAGGTCAAACTTCTTGAACAGTTGCTTAGCGAGGTGGCCATGGCAACCCTCGGCAAAGATGGTGCACTTGGCGTGCAGCTCCATGCCTCTCTCGAATGTCGCCTGAAGTCAAACAAAACCCAAATTCACTCATATATGATTTGTCATATACGTGTACAAAGCATACATGCTGTACAGGACATAACCTCTAACATCAAACTAGCGAGATCATCAGCACCACAAGTACAGATCTCTCTCATAGGAGGCAATCTGTGTAGGAAAATTAGAACTACGTTATTGTGTTCATGCATGCATGTTGACCTAAATATCTTTGAAATACAGAGCAGCCGATGCAAAAAATGGACATCCAAAATGCATGTGGTAATCTGTAGGAAGAGAGGTCACTTGATAGAGACCTACTGTATCTAGTATCCTGTAGTGGAAGGCGATATTAGGTCTTGGCTGCGAATTGTTACCCTGCAGGGTAACATTGGAAAAATATTGAGCTGAGGCCTTTTAACTCATCAGGAAGCTGATATCCTGAGGTCCTTACCTTTGGTGAGCCATCCTTAGCGATTCCAACATCTGATGTGGCAATGCCTTTGACACTGCCATCTTCATGGTACAGAATCTGCCAATATCCACATCATCAAACAAAATCAACATTCGGACACTGTTGCTTTCTTAAAGTTCTGTCAGAATTTAGAAGTCTCATTCAAACAACAGCGATCAGACTGGTTTTCAGCTTCATACATAGTGAACGCTTTCTCCTGCTGTATCATCTCCACCATTCTGTATTTGTAGGTTACTCAAAATTTTCAAAATAGACATTTTATAAGTTAACAAATTTACTACCTGTTATTAAATCATTTGTCACACAGATGCATTCAACGTTGAATGGTGCTGAAAATATACGAGGCTTTTTGTTTTTACCACTTCAAGGCCGAAGCTGGCTCTGACAGTAGTGATAGCAATACTCACCTCGCTGGCTGGATAGCCAGGGTAGACTTCAACCCCTAACTCCTCTGCGTGCTCACCTAACCAACGTACCACGTTACCCAACCGCACGATGTAGTTACCGTGGTTGTACATTGGTAGACCTACAACAGGAACAAAGGGGAAAACTTTACAGATCAGAAGTACACAGCATGCTGACGATTTTTATATGATGAAACTAAATACACTCTTTAGTCTAAGATAATTTGCATAAAATGCATATTCACAAATTGCTCATTTGAATGTCCCTGTGTATATCATGATTCGTAGTGATGAAATGCAAACATTGCGTTTTTTATATTCAATACGGGCGTTTCACAGTAGTGTGCCTCCAAGAGCTTGCAACGCATTGGCCAACCACAATGCACAAAATCTGTTGACCCAATGCGCGTTTGAAAATGGTTGATAAATTTTGCGAGTTGTGATTGGCCAACGCTTTACAAACTCTCGCAGGCGCTCTACTGTGAATCACCCGTATTCCAATATTCCATATTTCAATTATTTCTTCTCACTGAAATTTCTGATTGGCTTGGGATATTATCCTTTGTATTGTAAAATGCAGCAGCAATATCTTATTTTAAAAAAGAAGTCACAGCAATATTTAAAAGTAAAAAAATGGAACTTGCTAAACATGTATGCACGCTTAAGTTGCTACATTCAACCTTTCAAGGGGACCATGAACCACATGTTACAGTCAATGAGCATATGCCATGGCTACACCCGCTCCCATTACAGAATAGATTCTTCCTGCACGTCTAAGAATCATCAACAATGCATTCTTTCAAATTCAGTCCAAATTATGTGTATTCAAACAGCAGACAGCACAATGAAAGGGCCACAGACAGCTACTCTACACATATATATATACATGTTATTTATAACTTCACCGACATGTACCTTTAAAAATTGGAATGGGAATACGTCTCTTCTCCGTCAGGAAAGCAAACTTGTCCTCCGTAACGGGGGTGTGGAAGGGTAAGCCTTTTTCTTTCCAGTCAGGTATAAGTTCGTCAAAGGCCTTGGGCTCCACGCATGCACCGGACAGTGTATGGCCACCTGCAAAATAACACAAGACAATGGTTTTGGGGTTGTGCATGGGAAAAAAAATGATGAAAGCAATATTTCAAATTGAAATCTGAGGACTGTTAGGAATGCATTCTATTGGTGGCCATCTCTCAATCTGTCTACAGCAGAAAACAATCAGGAATCTTTTGGAGCTCTTTTTTTCCTGACTGCTGTGCTTGAAATTTATGAGGAGTGAAAAACTAAACCCCTAAAGTAACAAATTGCAAGAATATTGGTCTACAGCTCAAGCTGAGGCGTGTGTGAAAATCTCTTGAAGACAAAACCAGAATCAGAGTTGGTACAGCACTTGTAGATTACCATTGCCGGNATAGTGATGAAATGCAAACATTGCGTTTTTTATATTCAATACGGGCGTTTCACAGTAGTGTGCCTCCCAGAGTTTGCAACGCATTGGCCAATCACAATGCACAAAATCTGTCGACCCAATGCGCGTTTGAAAATGGTTGATAAATTTTGCGAGTTGTGATTGGCCAACGCTTTACAAACTCTTGGAGGTGCTCTACTGTGAATCACCCGTATTCCAATATTCCATATTTTAATTATTTCTTCTCACTGAAATTTCTGATTGGCTTGGGATATTATCCTTTGTACGTTAAAATGCAGCAGCAATATTTTATTTTAAAAAAGAAGTCACAGCAATATTTAAAAGTAAAAAAAAATGGAACCTGCTAAACATGTATGCACGCTTCAGATGCTACATTTAACCTTTCAAGGGGACCATGAACCACATGTTACAGTCAATGAGCATATGCCATGGCTACACCAACTCCCATTACAAAAAGACTCTTCCTGCACATCTAAGAACCATCAACAATGCATTCTTTCAAATTCAGTCAAAATTATGTGTATTCAAACAGCAGACAGCACAATGAAAGGGCCACAGACTGCTACTGTATATATATATATATATATACATGTTACTTATAACTTCACCTACATGTACCTTTAAAAATTGGAATGGGAATACGTCTCTTCTCCGTCAGGAAAGCAAACTTGTCCTCCGTAACGGGGGTGTGGAAGGGTAGGCCTTTTTCTTTCCAGTCAGGTATAAGTTCGTCAAAGGCCTTGGGCTCCACGCATGCACCGGACAGTGTATGGCCACCTGCAAAACAACACAAGACAATGGATTTGGGGTTGTACATGGGAAAAAAAATGACAAAAACAATATTTCAAATTGAAATCTGAGGACTGTTAGGAATGCATTCTATTGGTGGTCGTCTCTCAATCTGTCTACAGTAGAAAACAATCAGGAATCTTTTGGAGCTCTTTTTTTCCTGACTGCTGTGCTTGAAATTTATGAGGAGTGAAAAACTAAACTCCTAAGGTAACAAATTGCAAGAATATTGGTCTACAGCCCAAGCTGAGGCGTGTGTGAAAATCTCTTGAAGACAAAACCAGAATCAGAGTTGGTACAGCACTTGTAGATTACTATTTTCCACAAGCCTATTGGACTTCAGAGACTGTTTCCACCAATAGCTTGTGCTCCGGCTGGTGACTTTGAACACTGTAGAGAGCACTAGTTTCACCCTGTGACTCACCGATCTCAGAGGCTTTTTCCACCACACACACCCTGAGGTCCGTTCCTTTCTCTTGGCTCAGCTGTTTGAGCTTGATGGCAGCTGCCATGCCAGCAGGCCCACCTCCCACGATCACGACATCCGCCTCGTCGGCGTAGCGCTCCATCTCCACATCTGAAGCACAAAATAACAATGCCAAGGTGCATTCTGGAATTAGCTATAGCATTAAAATACTATTGATATCAGAGGTAGGGTCAAGGTTTTCAGGAAAGATTTTGGTTTCATTAGATACAACTCCACCCAAGGGTACCATTATCAATCTTCTTACATGGGGGGAGAGACTGGTTTAAGTAAATAAACAGTGGCTGGGCTTTAACCCCTTCTCACTGGAAAGCGGTAAGAGACGCCGTAAAAAAAGGGATCCCTCAGCCCGCTTTTCAGATATTATTCTCGGCCCACGCTCGAGCGAACATGGTGAAAGAAGGCATACCCTAGCTCTTGTATATATGGTGATTGGCCTTTGTGTGTTGCCAAGAAATGAAAAGGCTGAATTTGCATCATAATCACCAGCTTCACAATAGTCCCTACTTTGAGAAAAGGCAATGGGAATAAGACAACGGGAAGGTGGAAGCGTGAGTAGAGCCGCATGCCACTGAGCAATGAGCCTTTTCACTGATCGAAGTGTGTAGAGCACGCAGGGCCATGAACCGAGAATTTGCGGTGTGGCAGGTGGCCTTCGTGGCCAAATGAGGCTGGAATTCTTGGAATCGGCTTTCAGAAAAAAGTCCCGGTGTCAAGGGGTTAATTAAACTTCTACAAAACCCTCAGAAACCTCATGGTAAATTTTGAGGGTCTTGGAGGATAAGGTTAATGTACAAACTTTGCCTTTTCCATTATTTCATTCAATACAGATCTCTGTTGAATAAGTGATTCCTTTTTTATTTCATTGGGAACACTGAATAAATTAATTTAACTCAATGAAAATAAAACTACATACATTTTTTAATGTACAAATTTAAAACTTTGATGAAATTTTCCTTAAACTCATTACTTTATTGCCACAGAGTGAAACACTGTTTTAAAGAGAAAAAAAATCCTCTTTAAAGTAATGCCAATACAGATATACAGTATGAATGCCAATATATGACTTGAAGGAATTTATACCAACAATATGAAGCACAAATTGACTTTTTTGATTCTCGAGATTTGTACATGTGTCTCTTTTATGCCCATGAAAAAAGACATCATTTGTTGCTGACATAAAAATGTAAGTCAACAAGTTGGATTTTGTCTTGATTTAGCAACTTATGGAGACTCTGCTTCTCTTATACAGTCTCTTCTTAGGGCCTTTGTCACAAACCTTTCCATCTTTCATCCTTTTCCCTGGGGATGACTGTGTAATGCGTTGTGATTTTAGGTGTTGACGTTGTTGAATACAAGGTCTTGGACGTTCTCACTAATCGACAAACTGTGACATAAATACAAAACAAAAGGTTTCAATAAGGAGCATAGCCAATTTGATGTTGGAGGTTCATATATCACATGTCTTGGAGAATAATCTAAATATATATTCCATAGCCAAAAATAACAGACACTACGTATGTCATTTCTAAGACAGGGTTAAATTTGTCAAGTGTGAAATCTGTGCAAAGCACCTGTAATCCTTAAACCAATCATTTAAATACAAAAAACTTGAATGCAAAGTTCTGTTAGTTTCAGGAAGACTGCACTGACATGAAAAGACAAGAAAGAGGGCAATGTGGTAAATTTTCAAATTTTGGCAATTAAAATACAACAAAATAAGACAAGTCACCCTCCACCACTCAAAATGCAAACACTAACAAAACATCGGCCTACTAAAGATTTCACTTTGATTCCAAAAATTTAGAGGACCTTACGCTTTCAGCATATATATATATGCAAGCCCTATTTCTCAAAGGCAAAAGTGCCACTAATTATTCCCATCAGTGACATTATCAGACATCAGAAAGCAAAAATATGTCCTACAGGGTCAAATGTAGCATGGAAAAATTGAAGGATTTGTTTTACACTTGAAATTGTTCTGGCCAATCTTGTAGGGTTTGTGCGCAGGGTGTCAAATGATGTCCAGGTATGGAACTCTTTCTGTTATCAGTTTGGTGGACAGGGGTGTGAGTGGCCACGTAAAATTAAAGCTGAAAACAGCAAGCAAAAAACTGAAAAATGAAATGTAAAAGGTTCCCATACTTTTGTATAGATCAGGTGTACAAAAAGCTGAAATTCAGGGTCAACATCTAAACAAAAAAAGCTGAAATCAGCTAAAAAGCTGAATTCTCACACCCCTGGTGGATTGTGTAACAAAAATAAACTGAGACCAAATCACAACATAACATTTGTGGATCAGTTAGGCCTTATACAGTAGACATGGTAGAGGCGCACATCACAACTTGTAAGTATGTAAGTTAAAAATAAAATTAAAATTATCAAAAATTAAACATCATCATCCTGATAACCAAACTCTGTCACCCAGGCCACTCTACGGAAATACTAATACTTTCGAGGGTATTCGTTAAAAATGTACCCTGCTATGGTTATTTTGGCCTTGTTTGGTCTGAGATACTTGGGTTATGATTATGCAAATGCATACATGACATAACACATGATAACTGGCAAGGTTACAACACACAAGATGATGAAACTTGCAGATTGCAATTGAACATGTCGAAAGTATTACACTTTCAAAATTCTCAACTAAATGACATTTAGATATCAATCAGTCAGAAGGGAGTTGGTATCGTGGCTTTGCCAGTTAAATTAAACTTTAAACAACATTTTCTTACCGGTGCGACAGAAATGAGACGAGGACATCGCCATCTTGCGAGTTTTGTAATGTTTATTGGCGAAGTTCTACCGCAGAGGGCGCGTTGATGTTGTTGGCGAAGCGCCCTCTGTCATGTCGTCTGCAGTACAGCTGTGAAAGTAAAACGATGGACTTAACCGCAAGTGTGATTTTCATCTATATTTCGAGTTTTATGTTTTAAAAAAATTGACACTAGAGAATTATGGCGTTTTCTGGACTTAAGGGGAACAGAACAAGTCCATTTCGTAAAGAAAAAGAGCGGATTTCCAGAAAGTTTCGGATGAATCTTGAAGCGATTATTGCAAAGGTAGGCATAGTAGCGAAGAAAGCAGTGATGCGTGTGTTTCCGACAGTCAGACATTGGAATTTTATAAGCCAGACATGCCAGAAATTAAGAATGTAGCCTTGTACCTAGTAGTTTGCACTTTTTAACAGGCCTTTTTTTTCAAATCTTAGGCCGACTTTGATGGTTGTAAAAAATGTTGGAATGCAAAAACATATTAATTAACCACTGACCGTACCTGCTGACTCGTCCCTTGTGGTGCAATATGATCCACTCTTTAAAGTTCATTCACATGCAAATTTTTTACAAAGAGATGCCCATGAAGCCCAGCACAACCTGGGTAGTAGTCGTCTATTGGAAGCTGGAAAAAAATATCTGATGCGGAGACATTGGTAAGATGGGAGGGTATGACAGGTTAAACCTGTGCGTGAGTCTATCCTTCATAATTCCAATTATATTGCAGGTAAGTACATATATGTAGTTGGGGAATTATATTACACAATTTCGGATAGACTCACCCTGCAGATTTCAAAGCTTTCAGTGTCAACGCCAACACTGCCTGTCCAAACTCGCTGGAAGAAGACCTTCTATGGTACATGTAGAATGATGGTAAAAGTTGTAGCCGAAGACCAATCAGCTGTTTTGAGGACATTAGCAACAGAGACACCTGCATTAGCTGCTGCTGATGTAGAGGCAACCCTGGTAGAATGTGCCTTGAAGATAGAAGTATCTATCTCTGCAATTGACATAATATCTCTAAGCCATCTCAAAATTTTGGATGAAACCACAGGATGATGAGGTTTAGAATGAGACAATAAAAGTTGAGACCAACTAGATCGTCCGCAACCCCTGTAGTGGTGTGTCCTGTCCAGGTTCTCTTCCAGGGCCCGAACTACACAAAGATTTCTGTTGCCAGAAAAACGAGGCAACTCGATCTCATGGAAAGGCTTTACAACAGACACTCGTTTAGATGGTTTCGTTAGCCAAAAAATATATCTTCCATCAGAGCATTTAGACATATGACCAATGTCTAGAGCTGTAAGCGAAGAACATCTACCAGCCCAAACTAGGGTAACCAACATTGATAACTTCAAGCTCAGCTGTTTGATAGACAGGCGACGGTTATCAGGCAATTTTTTAATAAAGATCAGCACAACAGAAACATCCCATGTAACATTGTACCTAGGTCGGGGAGGCCTTAAGTTAAGAACACCCTTGAAAAAACACTTAGCAAGTTGATGCTGGCCAATGGCGAGGCCACCTACAAATTAGTGGGCAGAAGAGAGAGATGAACGATACACATTTAGGGTTCAATACAGCAAACCATCATCATAGAGCTGCCCAAAAAGGCCCAAAAATCTGCTACAGATGACTGAACTGGATCAATTTGCCTTGAAAAACACCAGCAAGCCTATATCTTTCAACTGGAGTGTACTGGTTATTAGACTGCTGTCTCCATGATGCAACAATTGTGTTTGACACTTCCTGTGAAACACCATCTGCTTCTGGAGGCCTGGAGACCGTGGAGGGAGCTGTAGAATGAACACGACTTCCTATAGAATCATTAGACATGGCAAAAAAATCTCACGAAACTCTCCAAAAAGTAAAATCTTAACCAAACTAGCAAGAGAGACGGAGCACAAAAAGGCGAATCGATCAGATTGCACACAAAAAACAAAAGACGACTACTACCAGGTTGTGCTGGGCTTCGTGGGCATCTCTTTGTAAAGAATTTGCATATGAATGAACTTCAACGAGTGGATCAGATTGCGTCACAAGGGACGAATCTGCACGGTGAGTCTATCCAAAATTGTGCAATATAAGTATAATCAGGACCAGGTCACAGTCCAGCATCTGCAGCCTCTTCACAAATGACCAAAAAGTGTCAAATCACCCAAGTGTTAAAGACCTTCATTGAATGTGCTTAATCGGTTGATCTCGTGGGATAGGTTTTCAGTCCAATCCTCATTAGCCAAGCACATTTTGTTTTAAGGTTCAGCAGTACCGTGGATCATTTAGAAATGGGGAAGCCAAGATGGATACTTCCTACTTGATTGGCCATACATGCACATGTACATGTAACACAACATACTCTTTGGGGCATAGCAGAGTGTTTAAGTTAGACCAATTGTGTCCAACAAACAGACCGACTCTATAATCCCCACATTTATCGTTTTATCATGTTTACACTATTGTACATGTATGTATTTGGTGGATCTGTGGCACCAGGCTGTTAGTGGAATGTGTCTTGCTAGTGAAGATAGTTGTATTGGTCGATGGACCAGCCTTCACCATGGTACCTTCAATCAATTCCACAGCCACCAGCTGATAACCATTTCTTTCTGATCAAAGGCTCTAGGTGATTTTTGTTTTTGAACAACCAGTAGTACAAATCCACATGTACGTATCATGCTCAACAATGCTGTTCGAGTGATTTTGCTCAGTAGCTGCAAAGCAGTCTGGGAAGATGGAAGGCCTAATGTGTGTGTGTTTGTTTGGCCGCACCTGGAACTATTCGTTCTGCTAATTTTTCGCGTACTGTGACTTCTTGCAGTATGATCGTCCATTCGCTGACAGTGATGTCTTGGACCTCAATGACATGAAAGTAGTGGAAGACAGAGGTGAGTTACTTTAAACAGTCCCATAATGACAGTTAGGCCTATAATATCACAATTGTGAGGGTGACTGTGTGGGCAGACTAAACAAGCCTTGTACATGTATAATATGTGGCCACTTCTCGCACATGATTGACCCAGCACAGATATGGCTTAAAGTTGATGTCTGGATTAACCCTAACCCTCCTCAATCCTCCAACAGGTGAAGGATTTAGGAGGGTTAGGGTTAAAAAAGGCATTATATACAGCATGTTAAGTTATTTTCTGCTCTTTTACAGGTTTCCTCGGGAGTGTGAAAACAATGAAGATCGGCACGACCAGATTGGCTGCTGACAAAGCCTTGTCACATACTCATTCAGGTATGCACATAATTGACTTTCATCTTGAAATTACTCTGGTCTCAGAGTAAGGACTTACGTCTTGTGGAAACCGTCCCGGATGATTTCAGAGCAGTTACACTTCTGATTGATGTCCACCTGGGGTGGGCCATTATAGGAGAAGACATTTCATTTTGTAAATAGGTATTGAATAGCATTTCTCAAAGTGGAATCAGTTGACATGCCCATTCCTGGACTCAAAGGTGTGATTGTCGCATCTTCCCAAAACTGGGCAGGAAATTCCTATATGGAATACCTGTGTTGTGAAACTACTTATTCTGTCTGGCATTATAGGCAGTCATTGGAATTCCACCAAGGATAGCACAGACTCTGCATTTGGCAGCACCCGATACAGCGAGAGTGAAGACACATCTGGAACGGAGACTATTGCCAGCTACAGTATTCAGGTAGGAAAGCCTAACCACAAACTCAACTGTGCCTGTAACCTTAGTCCTGTTCCACCTTGGCAGGATTATTGCTCATTTGATGCAAATCAGATGCTCAGTTGCTGGCTCTAAAACCCTTCTTCAGTACTCATGAATTTTTATTTTTTTTTTACTTCTGTTTAGGGTACAAAGGTTGCAGATGGGCAGGATGAAGTGAATGCTGACTTGAGCCTTGAGGGTGAGTCTATCTTGAGGATATTTGCCTTGCCTAAGGTTTAAAAATTGGCTGATGGTTATAAAAAGTTGTTTCATGCAGGGTTCTAGCTTGGATAAAATTAAAACATAAGGGTATCTGCCAATGTACCGGATGTGGGGGGGGGAGGCCTAGGGTGACTGGATATTATTTGACATCCGAGGGTGCTGTTTAACATTTATTACGTTAAATATAACAGTTTTTAGCTTCAATTACCCCATTCAGTCACTGTAAAAAGCAAACCTAAGATTGACTTTTACCCTTTTCTTTGCCTTTTTGGGGGAGGGGGCTTTGCTGTTAAGGAAGGGGCAAAATGTCTAATAAACAATGGGATATCTGATCCACGTTTCATTATTGCATAATTGTATTTTACACGCACATGTACTTGTTCTTGTTTGAGAAACTCCATGGTATGAGATTGTTTTGATATGCATCAAATGTTAATACAGCTCAGTTTTCATTTTATTTTGAAAAATTTCAATATGAATAGTTTCTTGGGGTTTTAATCTACTGTAATAATTATCGTAAGTGTACATGTGCAGTACAAAACAGTCATGCCAACTTAAAAATTAACATTATAATTTACCTATCATTGTTTTTTCTTTGTTGCTGGGTTCCGAAAACTTCTGTCAAAAGAATATAAATTATCACCATTCCAAACTTACTCTCGTCATCACAAGGTTAGATGTTTGTTCTAAAATAGTAAAAAAGTTTGGTCTTAAAATAAAGAATATATACTACCAAAAATTAATTAAAATGATTAACAATACCGAAAATACATGTAGGCCTTTCAAGGAAAATGCTCTGCTCTACATTCATGCAAAGAGGCCCAGCAAAGAGGCCCAGCAAAGAGGCCCAGCAAAGAGGCCCTAGTTGAAAGGTTCGGACAACTACTGCGCTGCCAGCTATGCCATCACTGCAGCTGTGCATGTGGAATCTGGAGTTGTAGTCTGGCTCCTGACCCATCTGCTCTTGCTATTACTTTGTCAGCGGTTTGGCGGGAGCCAGTATTGTGCATGCTGTGTGTGATTTCTCCACAGAACAGTGAAAACTTGTGCACGTGTACGACGTGTGTGTACATGCACGTACGTGTACATGTAGCTATGTCACATTGTGGAAGTTTCGTTCGATTTTGTTCATTTTACCAATATTCTGGTAACTTTTCGTCTATGTTTTTGAAGACATTTTTCCAATCTCGGATTGCAATGTTTCTTAAACTTACTTTAGCAACTCTTCCCCTGTAAAATAGAAGCGTATCAAACTTGACAGCATGTAGGGCTTTTGCTCAGCGTATCGACCCGATACCTGGCTAGAACACTGGTTACATGAGTGAGGTAGCTTTTATTCTTTTACAACTATGAGTTTTGACAAGTTTCTTTAAATAAAAATGAAGAGTTTGCTTTCATTGTTGTAACTGCGTGCTAGTTGACGTAATGTGCAAGTGCTTTTCTCCTTTCTGCTACAGACATGTGGATGAGATACAGCTCTCTTTCAGAAGACTCTGGCAATGAGGACGTAGATTCTGACCACAGTGGCCCCATCTGCACTCCATCCAAAGCATCACTTCTCTCTCTGTCCCTTCATCAAAGAAATCCAGAGGCTGTCACTGACTCAGCTCCACAAGCTGCCTGTCTGAGTGCACAGGGGAACCTGTCCGGTAGATTTGAAACCGAGGACCGAGAAGAGCTCGAAGATTCAGTCAAAAGAGGACGGCTGAACCAAGTGATTTCAGTCGATTGTAGGGAGGAAGAAGAAGAGTATGAGGGAGAAGAGGATGACCCGTACGAATTCAGAGATGAACTGCCCACCATCCTGGAGGAGAAGAACAGGTTCCTGACCAGGATGCAGTCTATTCTAGTCGACAGCTTCATCGACGGCGACGACATTGATGAGATGAACTCACAGAGCGATGATGAGGTCAGCACAGGAACTGTTGAAAGCAGTGGAACAACAAGCAGTTCCATCTCTGTCTGGGCCACACTGCCCTCCAAGACCCCACCAAAACGACTCTCCAGACCTCCCAGAGATTTTAAGAGCAATGATCTGAGGTTGGACAATGTGAGGTACGAGATCCCAGCACCAGACATTCAAAAGAGGGATCAAGCCGTAAGACTGCAGTGTCGAGGTGTGCTGTCCAGCACTGACTCAGACTTCACAGACTGCAGCACCATCCTTGCTGGAAATCTGCACAGTGAGCAGGATGGCCTCCTTCCATCGCATCTGCTCCGAGGAACTAACCAAAAGACAAACTATTGCCACAGCAGGACGACCCGTCCTCCTTTTCAGGCCATTTGCAACAGTACTATGCTGAGTGAAATGAACCACTCGGAGGATGCAGTAAGTGTCAGAAAGGCCACTCGTCGGCCAAGGGAACTAGAGCTACCACTGGATGGTCAAGGGGAGATGTGCTTGGGTGAAGTGCCGTTGAATGATGCCTTGAACCCGGAACTTAACACACTGCACGATCAAGTGAACAGAACTTCTGAAGCAGACAGGAGTGGTCACAATGTAACCCCAGCAGGGCTACATTTACCCCAAAACCATAAGGAAGTGAAAGGCAAAAGTGAGAAGGCCTCAGATGATAATTGTGGTCAGATGAATTTTTCTACACCGGCGGTGAGAAATTGCAGCAAGGGGAATAATGATATGAACTCTGTTGCTCAAGAGACATCTGGTATTACACCACGCTCAGTATTAAGGAAAGGCACTCGGAGGTCAGACTTTGACAGTGTGCGCTCGCCCCGCTTTGACACAGAAGAAATCATGGAGATATTCCGGTCACCAAAGCCATTAATTATTCCCAGCGTGGACGTACAGGATCTGGATCTGACACCCCGTCGGAAGATCAGGCGAGAAGTTGCTGCAACGCCTACCCGATCACTCAGGAAGGCCCTGCAGGACCTACAGAGCCCCAAGGCCAAAGTCAGAACCAGTGGCAATCATGCACCCAGTAGCCAAACTGCCAAAGAGATCAAACCACGGGGCCAGGGTGCTCCTGATGAAACTGCTCTGGGATACCTTGATTCTACCGCTGTGGCAGTAGAAGAGAGTGACTGTGACTCGGTGCTTGAGAGAGGTGTTTGTTTGGACAGCCCTACTAGCCAGTCTCGTGGGAAGGCAGATAATGCTGAAATTGACATTGATGAGAGTTTTGAAGGTGTCAGTGTCCTTTCCCCTGAAGTCCACACTCCCAGGAGAAGCAGTGCCCGTTTGAAGGAAGCTAGGAGTCTATTTGCGTCACGTCAAGACAATAGCGTATCTGAAATTCCAAAGACACGTGGCCAGAGGGTTGAAACTTCTTCATGTACAAAAGCAACCAGTGTTGTCAGTAAATTGTGCGTGCCAGAGACACTAGAATCCAGTCACTGGCGGCGCAGTTCCAGATCCGACCACAATAACATCATTTCATCAGCTCCTGGAGCCAGGGAGTCAAGAGATTATTCTCACCAGACAGAATCAGAGGAGCCCACAAAGAAGCAGTCAACTAGTAACAGGCCGCAACGTTCAGTGAAGACCAAGGCATCTTCAAGAAGTCCCAAAGACAGAATTGGCAGCAGTTCAGATTCTCATGTCCTGCCAGCCTCAAGGCACTCGGCACTAAAGAGCAAAGAGGTTGCAGTCGAGCAAACACTACAACATTCCAAACCTTCTAAATATACACCGCTCGAAGACAACTCAAGAGACTCACTGAATGAAACACCAAAAACCCCTGTTCCATCAAAGACACCCTCCAGGCCCGACAGAGTCAAGAAATGCCCTCTGACCCCGCCAACCCACATTTCACCCTCCACTCTTTCTTCACCTTTAAACCGTGTGTCCATATCAACACCTTCCAAATTTTGTGGCCAACGAGAAGAGCTCAGGGACTCTTCAGGCAGAAGGTTAAGTGCACAGAAAAAAGACAGAGTCACGTCAGTGGCGACAACAAAGCTGGGACTTTCAGAGAAAAATCTGAGACCAAAAAGCAAGAAAGGTGACAAGCTGAAATTAGATGTTACACACATGACAATCCGTCTCTCTGACGACAGTTCTGAAGAGGACATGGAAGTAGATCCATATTCACTGACAGCTGATGATTCATCTCCAGGCCCCAGGCTTTACCACCAAAGACCAAAGCTTCAGCCTTCCAAGAAGTCTTCTACCAAACACTCCTCTAGAGGGGACCGGTATCATGACCAGGTTGCCCCCAGCAAAGGCTCTGGAAAGCTCAGGTATGGCCGCACCAAAGAGGATCACCTGTCCACACTTCAGTATCAGAACAGCAATGAGGACCTTGCAGCTGGTGGCAATAAATCCCACTCAAAGAATATCAGGGATTCAGATCCTGGAGTGAGATCCCTACACAACAGAGCAGGCCAGTTGATTGAGTTACCAAGACACTCTTCCGTACAGAGAGACTCCGAGAGTCTAGTCAGTTTGAGAGGTTCTGGCACTGCTGTGAGGACTGTTCACGGTCCTAGCATGAACAAACATGCTTGTACCTCAATCCAAAGATCTCCTCCACATAGTCCCCCTCCATCACCGATTTTCCTGTCTGAAGATACTGCCAGGCTGTCTAGAAATAGTCAGTTGGAGAAGTCATCCACTTCACAATCAAGAACTGAAATGAGGAGAGAACACTCACAACACTTCTCTGATGAGGAGTGCAACTCCTCTGGGGATTCGGCCAAGTTCCTTTCCTCAAAACCAGACCAAATTAAGATTAAATCAGGAACAGAACCCAGTGGGCAGCTGACTTCATGCATGAGTCCAAAACATAGAAAGCTTTCAAAGACAGAATGGGGAGTTAGCCCCAAACTCAAGACCACAATTAGATGCGGGCAGATCATCACCACACCTACGAAAGGTTTTGGGACTGCGTCGCCCAAGTTTCACAAAACCTGTTCTCCATCTCACAGAGGACGTGTGGAGAAAATTCAGAAGATGGACAGGCGGTCGGGCAGTGGCTCTGCCAAGAAATCCAGCAATTCACTTCAGAGAGGGCAGCAAGTTCTTAAAACTGCTGCCAGGAAATTGATTGCATCCCCGTCAAGTCACCGTTGCGATGTGAGAACCATGGAAACCAGCAGACCAGTTGTATCAAGTCCATTAAGGGCAAATGGGTGTAATGTCAGTTCATCTTATGTGTGTGAGGGACCAGGAAATTGTACCAAACCTTTCTGCTTTAACTGTGCACTGAGTGAAATCTCTTGATCTAAGTTCTTCATCCATGCATTTAGATTTTGCCTGAATAAGTTTTATTACAGCATTTAATGGAAATACAACTCCATGCTTAGCAGAGTTAAAAGGGGGAAATAAATTTTTCTGTCTGACCCCAAGATATTATTTTTGAACAATGTACCTGAACATGGAGTGACACTTTTATGGCCTACTTCTAATGTACTTAATACTGAATATTTCACTTGGTTTTAAATTCTGTTTTTGTCAGAGACGGTTTTACACCAAAGCCTCCTATTAAGCTTTCATTGAAGCTTCAAATTGACCCATGACCTGATGATATCACACTTTGTTTACATGCGTTTTTTTTCTGTGGAGCCAGTGGGGGCCCATGGCCCACTGAGCACCACAGGAATGCACACTAGTAAACATGTGGTGTCATTGATACAGAGGTCTGTTGGCATGTGCACTAACAACTTTGATGCTGTACACGCTCTGTACTCCATTTGTGACCTTATTCGCTGAAATGCCAGATAATGCCAAAATTTAAATTGAAGCTGATGGCCTGCATACATGTATACATGATGCTCTCGTTATTTTTCCAACTGATCATGTATGTATTTGAAGAAGTAATGTTCTTGATTTTTATGTACAGTATGAATGGATTTCAGATTTTGGTGACGTAATTGTTTAACCTTTTTAGTGTCGATCGTTTCTGTTTGTCGTTGCCAACATTT
The DNA here is from genome assembly GCF_001949145.1 of Acanthaster planci. The sequence continues at coordinate 561,440 of NW_019091363.1, forward strand.
TGCTGTTTTAAAAGTCACAAGTGCCTAAAGTTTGAAAAGAACTCTGTCGGATTGCAGGAACATCTTGTTAATGTGTCTGTACAGTAATTGTTTCATATTCATTTTGTTTAAAGTTTTTCTACCCTTTTATTCTACAACTTTACCAGTACTGTATAAATTTTTAAATGTATTTGAGCTTATTACATGTATTAAAGTGACTAAAGGTGATATACTTTCTGCTTGTTCAAGTTCTTCAGCTAGGCATGCAGAGGATACATTTTGTGGGACACACCGTGACGATTAAGTTTAGAGGGCACTTTACAACTGCAACTGACTTTCAGTTGAATGTTATTTTCCAAGCGGGGTTTCATCCATTATGTATACAGGTATTCACACTACAGTAGGACATGTTAAACTACACGTACATGTACTACAAGGGCCATGGGTGACAACCAAATTGGCCTCCTTGGCCAAGTACCGATCGTGCCAGTAATTCCAACAGCAAGGTCAGTGCGTGAGATGCGGTCCATGTACAGTGTATAACATATCACTTTTTGGGGGGTCACACACTGTTTGCAGGTGTGTTCATAAGCATTGAGAAGCACTCATGATCAGTTAATCAAAGGAATGCATGGTCCCTGCCTGGGTGTCAGGCACCCATTGAACTGACCAGGAGCCGGCCTGTCTCCTGTACCAGTGAGGGTGTGAGTAGCTCTCCCTGGGGTGCTTCCAGTGTGTGCCCCTCTGGAATCCTTTACAATTTACATGTATTTGAGGGCGATATTTTTGTTTCATTTGTTATGCTGTGTACTTGTTAACGAGTTTAAAGTCAAAATTCTTTATGAGGTATGTCTCATTTGCATTTTCACCTCCACTTGAGCCCCTCCCCCTTTTGTAAATGCTGGTCTGTCACTGAGTGACGGATACGTGGTCATGGGGTGGATATAATCACTTTTAAAAAAAATGAAGCTATTCAGAGAAGGAAAAGAGATTTTACTCTCTCTTTACAGTAATTTGTTGCAGGTGTAAATGAGTAGTTCATGTATGACTTTTACTTCTTTTTGAAGCATTTTTTTTTTTACAAAAAGAATACTTTTCCACAGTCACTACTGCTAACTACTTACCATGTATCAAGCATGTACACACAAAGAACTCTACAAGAAGAACACTCTATCAGCTCCAAAGGACAAATTCTTTATTACACGTAGACAACAGATTTCCATCTAAAATAAAAACCGTATTAATACTTTTTTGCACAAACGGACACAGCTTCAAACCGGACACAAGAAAATCCATGTTCATAGTTGGCTTATGATCTTACCACTCCAAAGCTCAACATTGAGCGCTTCACTACTTTGAGGCCAAGATTGGGAACAAAGAATGAAGCATGTCATCGGTGGTTTCCTAACAAGGCATGGATACCAGGAATGGGACATCTGGTAAAGAATTCCCTCTAAGTTAAGGGATGCAGTGTGCAGAGATTCAATAGGAATCAGCATGCCCTGTCATTCCTCCTACACACAGGTCGACCCCATCAAAACCTACTTGGAATTGAGTCACAAGTCTCGCACAAGTCAATCTATGAGTCAACAGACCGTCCCACGATAAGGCTGAGGAGTAAATAAGCTACTTGGTGGAAAATTATACAGTATTCATATGAACAATGCAAACTCCTGCTCTCTTAACTATGAAAGCTTTCTGCAGACAATTTTTTTCAACTTTAGGATCACTTTATCAACATGAGGAGAAATGGTCAAATATCAAATTTCCCTACTTCAGCCTAGTTTTGGGGTATTGGGTCACATTTGCCATACTATCTATTCTACACAACTTGTCCCTAAACACTCAAATATACTTGACCCATCCACCTAGTGGAGGAGAGGAAAGGGGGCACTGCACATGATAAATGGGGGGACCAGGGGCCAGGCCACTCTCATATCACAACAGCGTAACAAAAATCAGGACCAGTAAATTTGTACAAGAAGAAAGAGTTTCTCAAAGATTGCAGGTAATTCATCCCGTAACTCGTACATATCAAAACTGTCACGTTGCTCCTGAAACGCTTTTGTACAAACACAACAATTTTCAACACACAACAAGCTGGCTTGTTTCAAACCACATTTTTGCTAAACAAATGCTGCTGTGAAGGCGACACTGTTTAAGCTACTGGAACCATTAAAAATCTGACACCTGAGAAATCTCTAAAAGGCAACAGAATATCAAGACAAATTTGGGGGCTGGATGCCAGAATTCCCATTTACACCTGAGGAAGGTTGCTTTGATTCTCCTAGGATAACATGAGAAAGCCCTTTCTGCTCACAATGTCGTAGTAATTTTTATCCCACACAGCTTTCAGAATGAAGTTTATTTCTCATCAACTTTTACATGATTCAACATTTGCATGTGAGCCAACGGCAAAGATTTATATGAAAGCACTGAGCAGACTCATGTTTTGGCATTCATAAAACAAAACAGATTCTGAAGTTGTAACCATGAACGTGACCCACAATTGAAGGCCACATATGCAGCTGCTCGCAAAACACATCACCAAAACACTGTTCCCCCTTCAATGCTCAAGACTTTTTTTTCTTTTTAGTGATAGAGGATAAAATAAACATAAAGAGGAAGAGGGTGGCTGTTTTCAATCAGCAAAGATTTCTGGAGATGCCATGGGGGAGGTGCACAGCAAATACAGCGGTAGCAACACAACTACAAATGACTATGTTCCACCTATATCCATTTTCCCTAGAAACGTGTCAGTTCAAGATACGATACGCAGATGGTATTAAGGCCAGATTACCCCCAACCCCCCCTGACCAATGCATGGAGAAGTGAATGGAATGTCTGCTGCCCTCACGAGTCAGAAAGTCATCAAATGCACCATCCCCAATATACCACTCAGCAATTTAGTTGACTATGTACATGTACAATACATCTAATTTGTTACACAACCAAGGCTGTTGAATGGAATACGCTGTGTACCTTATTCATATTATCTTGAATAATAACTAATGTAGTACTAGCAGTGATAATGCACCGTTCACATTATATACAAGACCCTATAGTTCCAATAAGGATTGCTAAAAGTTACCAGCACTAAAACTGAATGATTCTAATCTCTTGGACATAACTTATTGACATATAATGCTTACATGTACCTGTATCGGCCAAGCTGGAGGCATACATGTATGTTCATTTTTTACCTGCTCACATAAATTATTTTGTTAACTTATGGATTACTTTATAAAAGTCTGAGTTTTAATATCAAATGTAAATACATGTATGCTTCAGACAACCATTTGAACAGATGTGCATCTTCTGTTCAACACATATGCACGTATATATATGGAATGCATTTCAATTCCTATTAGGCCAAACCGGTCTAGCCAATGAATATGAGTGAATTCATCGAGCATTGTGATAGGTCAATTCATGACATATGAGGGTGCATGCAGCACCAAATATAGTTTTGGGATTAAGTGCTCTGATGTTCATCAGCTTTCAGTGTCCTGTTTATCAAGGCCAGGTGAACCATCGGTTGAAAAATGTCATCAACATTTGTTCCAAAACAGTTGTGTATCTCCGAGGGACACGAGGGAGAAGACACTTGTAACTAGGCACTCCCATTTAGCGGAGATCCATGCCCCTTGAATACTCCTATTTGAAACTTTGACATGTAAATAGCCTATGTATAAAGTTTCATTAGCTTTCATCAGTAATTGGCTCTGTGCCTCCTGAAAAAAAAGTTTGCACTCCCTGGTTCTCCAAGAAATTTCACCCCGAGTTACACCGCTATTGGGCAACTATGGTAAATGCTAAGATGTACCAGACCAATTCACACTCGGCTATGTTCACATCTGACTGAGAGCAGCCTGATAGCACTGCGTGGTGTAATGTATCCTTTGGGAATATTTTCCTATGTGTAACCGTGCCAACCAAGGAACAACTAGTTCATTAGGCTGGTCTGCATTGTGAGCACAGAACGTAAAACTGTCCACACGTTATTGGCCAGAGTTTACCAAATGAAGAAAACTTCAAACAAATTTCTACTTTTGCACTACGATGTCAAGGCATTTCATGCATTGTGTTTAAAATTAAGAATGTGGTATAACAAGGAGTTTGACATTAACGCCCAAGAAAGCTTTCAACATCAGATCACATTTTAAGTAGTAGGAACCATGCATTGAGGTCATGTTATTCGCTAACCTAAAGTTCTACATACCATAAAAAACCCACATAGCTACTATTTATCTGCACACAAGGCTTGTTTATCTGGTGGAATCTCCCTCAATGGCTAAATTCACCTGAGCTCCTAAAACAAAGAGAAAGATAAATGAAAAATGTCATTACATGTAGATTAAAATACTACTGGAGGCTTGGAGGTGTATGAACACATAGCAAAGAAAAGTCTGTGCTACCCGTGGTGCTGAAAGCAGGTACAAGATGTTAAAATCGCAGGTACTCACTGCTAGATCTGTGCCTAAAGGTCCAAAGACAATGACAGCCCAAAACTAAGGTTACGAGTACCAGATCAGAACCAAGCTCAAATTAAGCTTTGCAATGCAAGAGCATCATGGGATTTGAAGCTGATGGTTCCACTGTTGTGGTCAAGTCTGTAACAAGTCCGATCCTTTATGGAGTCCCCTCACAAGTCCTTTCACAGCACCACTCCCAGGCAACATGGTGAACAAATCTAACAAAGGAGCGCTTTTGTCAGAGTTCATCCGCATGGCTTGTGACTTGGGTTCAGACTGAATGACTTATGATGGACTTATGACGGACGTGTGACGGATCCGAACACAACCATGATACTGGTAGGCTCGGTAAAGGAATGATATAGATCAAACACTGAGCCCTGTACTTGCCTTCCCCTTTGTCCATGTGCAGAGTGACATGGTCCCTATTTCCTCCCTCGGCCACACCACTTGAGTTCATAGTGGAGTAAGTGGTGCTGGTCTTTATACTCTCCCTGATTCCCTTTTTACCTGAATGATAAAAAAAGCAGATATTTCAGAACAGCTTGTAGGCATTGCATCGCAGATTCCTCTTTGAAATCTCTGTATAAGTTCAACAGACCTAGGGCAAATTTATGGAGAAATCAACAAAAACTGCAAAATGTTACATCATGAATGTGGAAATGGACCTCCAGGTGTACAAGAACGCTGTGCCGTCATCCTCAAGCAATCCACATAACCACATTTGTAACTCTCCATGAAATGTGTAGAGGAACAGCCAATTTTATGGACTGATACACGGACAGAAGCCTCCACCGGGGATTCTGGCTAAACCAGAAGATAATAATCAACTGGTTAATCAAGGACAGTGAATATGACAGGAAAACTTGGTTTCATTAGGCTTTGGTTTATAAGTTCCTTATCCCCCCCCCCGAAAAAAAAAACATTTGAAGTGAACCTTCATGCAGTTATGTAGGTTCCCACTGTAGCTCACATGAAGCAATTGCAGAATACCTGACAATACAGTAACAATGCAAGATTCCCAAGTCTTTCTTTCCAAGTCTATGTACATGTACCTGCATCCCTGTCTTCTGTTTCTGGGCCGCTGCCTATGTCACTTTCCATATCGCCTTCCAGCAATCGATCAGAGTCCTGGTCTCTTGCCTGGACAGGATATGACACTCCGTCACCCTTGCTGCATGAAAAAATTATTTAGAATGCAAATAAGTCCAAATACTTTATGCATAAGACTGTACCAATACAGTCTACAACTACTTGAGTGCCCAATGCATGTTTCAAAATAACCAATCAATAGATTCCTTCCTCCTAACCAAAAAGATTGCATACCCCTTCTGTCACTTGGCTTCACAATGACCTTAAATTCTATCCATAAATCCATTCTTAATGTGTAAAACACTTTGGACATTCTACCAAGCACTACTGTTTTTCACAATTCAACTAAGCTTGCATATGGATTAACTGGCTATGGCTGTGTACATAAAAAGTGTTTGTGGGAAGTGACTGCAGCCACTAGCTTCCATTGACATCTTGTTATTTCTGGCCACAGCCATGATTTTTGGACAAGGCCTCGCTCTTATTGAATGTATGCTTGTTGATGACGGCTGGTCTGGTCTAGTGCTGTTTATCAACAACTACCTGGTTTAACTCAGTCACAGGTGTTCAATAGCTATGGACCAGTACACTTTCATAAATCATATATGCATGACGGGCAAGCAAGCAATTAAACGAGGTCTCTGTACCTAGTGAAAATTGGAATGAGCCAGTATTTCTTCTCGTCTCCGAAGACCTCCTTGAAGTTACCGCAGAAGCTCCCTCTGCTAAAGCCTTCCTTGTCAGGTCCATGACGGAAGACAGGAGCACGGAATGACTCTAATGGAGCAAGGGCAGGTGTCCAGTAAACAGGATGTTAACACGAGGGGATCAACGTTGACACCAATAAATTACATTTCCATATATAAAAACCACACTTTACTACCATCTCCTCCCATAAATGATAGGACATTAGTCCTAATGAAAGACCTTAGTCTTTTAGGTTCAGTAGAAATTATTTAGTTAACCAAACTCCCATTTTGAAACATGAATCAGCTACTGAAGTAAATCTCACAATATGTTCCTAAACAGAGGCAAATTCTCTGCTTATCTGTCCATGCTGAGTATTAACCATTTATCTACTACCTGCATGTGCATGAAAAGTTTTCTTAGGACACTGTGCTAATGATTTATCTTACAAATTGAAAAACAACATTTTAAAGTAAAATGTACAGTAACTGGATCAATACAAGCAATCTTGCTTGAAATAAAACAAAAATGGAAAAAAAAAAGAAACAAGAAAATCCTGCCACGCCAGCTCGTAGCCTTCAACTGCAGGGTGTCTTAACTACCAAGTACATGTACTGTTGACCATGTTGGAAAAAAAACCCTTTTTCAAAATGACTTATTACATGTAGGTCGTGTTTAATAGGCTTGCAGGGAATGTTAAGAGCACTCACATGTATCCTCATTGAGATTTTTTGCATTGTCAATATCCTACATGTACAATGTACAAAACTAACTCCTGTAAAGTCACACATTCGGTAGTTCTACTTGTTCCACCATTTCATGATCCTTTGTCATCTGTCTGTGCATATATCTATGTTATGCACAATGGGAAGGAGAAAAAAATGTGGCAATGTTTTTTTTCTAACCCTTAAAGAGCCGGGCTCTTTCAAACTGTCTCCCAAAAGGAAGGAGGGGGGGAGGAAGACAGATTCCAACCCAAAGTCTCAGCTGTCTGATAAGTTTGAAAGTGGTTAACTACATGTAAACACATTCCTTATCCATTCATCTGTGAAGTTTTCAATTTTATTACTACAGTCATTTGTAGTTCATAACCTCAAGGGTAGCCTGACAGTCCTCAGTCCTCCAACAGGAGAAGTATTGAGGACTGTTAGGGTTCTCAGTCCTCCAACAGATGAAGGATTGAGGACTGTTAGGGTTAATGAAACAAGTTGGACATTTTTACTGACCTGAAACATGGGCATTCTTTGAGAATGATGTACATGTACCTTATTTTCACAAGATTGGTGCTGAAATAACTGCAAGACGTTATTCAATCTCCGTAAATATCTACTGCCATGATAAAGAAGAAATGGTGTGGGGGGTGGACTTTGACCCCTCACCCCTCCTCATTTACATGTAGGTTCAAGGTCGAATGGCAATTACATAACTTGTTGAAGTCTGAGAGTGGCAAAAATTGCTGAAGAAATATTTTAACAGAGATCAGTTAAATTAGTAAAAAGCTTTTCATTAATTGACCACTTGCTGCCTGGGGACCCGTTTTTGAGAAGGTGGGCTTTATACATGGACCTGGGAACCCGAAAGTGGACAAAAGGAACTGGGCTTTGTAACAAAAGACCATACTCGGAACAAAAGACCAGGCTGCTGGGCATTACCGGCATTTTTTCACTCTCAACAGTGGAGATAATCCAGCCTTGTTTTGAAACAGTATAACATGGTTTGGGGCACTTAAAGAGAGCAGATTACCACTGGGGACAAAAGTGCTCCACCACCGCAGCAATGAGCCACACAGCACCGCTGCATGCTAATCTGGCCCCTATTGAAAAGAGGTCAGCAGCGCACGGTGCCAGGTTTGTGAACCAAAGAAAGTTCCCGGTATATAACACCGCACAATCTGGGCTCTTTTTCCAAGGCTGCAGGCCTGGCGGAAATACTCGGGCGTCAATAGATTTTGTCACTCAGACTAGAGTAGCCAACAGACAGTAATTCGTGTGGGTGTAAACATCCATTAATTGGAATGAATTTTTGAAGAATTTTGAAAGCTGAAAATCTTGGCAAAGTCCCGATTATGTGCACTGCATTTTTCAAACCACCCGGCAAAAAGTGGTCAATAACCTCCACCAAAAATATAAAAAGGAGACAACGTAGGCTTTCATGACAGGTGACAACCATAAAGTAGCCACACTGCTGTGATGGAATGCTCATGTTTAGTATTTTGCAATAAAAAAGAAGCAGAGGAGGCAACAAATCTAAAACTACACGAATATGTTAGGAAAAAGCTTGCTTTGGGTAATTCTGCCCCCCTAAGCAAAATGTCTACCCGTTTGAGTGTGCTTACCGAGCGTGCTTCGATTGGTGAGTGTAAGGTGCGTGTGCATACACATCAAGATCAGCACGCTCAGGCAAAACATGACCGCCGCAAAGAAGAGGAAAACGATTTGGAACTTGCGGGCTGCTCTGTCCCCAAGGTTCCCCTTCAGAAATACACACAAGGGAAAACGAAGAAAAAAAGAGGCACTAGCCTGTAAATATTTACATGTAGAAAACAGGTGGTATGATTTTTGAAAAAGGGGACTGCCAATGTTTAATGGGCCAATCCCACCCTCTTCTGAGCACCAATGCCCAAATGTAAAGGGGTGACCGGCAGGGATGGAACAAATGAAGATGTAAGTATACTTTTTGCCCAGCATCATAATCAACTTGAACATGTACACCATGCCTCCTCAGATTAAGTACAGAGACCTCTGGAACTCAGACCAATGTCAGAACAGCAACGCTGAATCAGATGTGATTACAAGCACCTTCAAAAACAAAAACTCATTAATCCAGTGCACATAAGACTGTTTGACCCTACTAACTGAAATTATACATGGAAATGTACATGTACATGTACCGGTATGTGCATGCTAGCAGAGATATGGTACATTTCTTGGTGCATGCCTGCATGCAGAGCAAGAACTGAAGCATACAAATTGACAGGAGAGAAAACAAGGTAGAAACAGTCAAAAGTTTAAAGCTGGGGAAAGCGCAGAGCCAAAAAGCTTTCCGATATGCTTGGTGGTACAAAGATGAATTCTAACAGAGCATTCGTGTGTATGATAAGCACGGCATAAAGCAGTACATTAATTTAAAAGGGCCTACAGCGGTACCTATAAATTGGTGGATGAGAAAAATTATTGGCCAAGACACATGTAGTTAAATCTTCTTGGAAACTGTCAGATTGGACTTGGAGATTTTCACAAGATTTTCTTGGTTTCTGTTAAGACACCCTGCAGAGGCGGAGCTACATGTGGCCATGCCTCCTACCTAGGGTGGACCAATTGTTGGCAAGCAGGCGCACATGCACAATGGACAGCACTGTGACGCTCAGGCAGAAGACGAGAGCAACTATGAACAGAAACATGACGTTGAAGCCGCTGAGGGCGCGATCCAGAAGGTTCTGTGCATAAGACCGACATTTGATTAAACATTCAACAAACAAACAAAATTACAATGAGAAAAAAACTGCATTTCACTTTAACCACCTTCAGCAGAAGCACCCCCTCATCAGTTGCAAAGAGCCATGTTGGTTGGGAGTGTTTATTTTGCTGGTAGTGACGCGCACGTGCATTTCACAGTCATTTGTGAACCAGTGAAGTGCAGTTCCAATCACAGGAGCTGCCGTTGCAAGGAAACTTGAACCCTCTAATGACCCAGCTCGGGGCTCATGACCTTCTTTAACCTTGCAAGGCTCAATACACATGTACATGTAAGCTAATGATATTTCAGTTGAGGGATTTCAATGTGTTAAACACAAACTTGGCCTATCTTGGGTTGGGAACTCAAAGGTCTAAGGCCCTTTTTTTTCAGAACTGTTCTGAGTTGCAACTTGCTTGAAATCTGCCACTGTGCAGCAACATCATGGCTCATTCTTTGCATTTCAAGAGGCACTGAGCCAAACGTACAGCAAACATGGTAAATGTGACTGGGCGCTACCTTCCTTCAATTAAAAAGAACTCCTGAAAAATTTTCAAGGATTTGGGGCAAAGGGGAGGAGGCAGTGTTGTAGTTGAGAAATCTTCACACCGACACAAGACCATCACAAGACCTCCAGTCTGAATTCTAATGAAATGCAACAAAAGCATCCCTCTTTCATTGCTCACCCTGTCACTTGTGCATGGTCTGGTACCGGTATGTGGTCTTGTGATGGTCTGACTACAAGGGGGGAGGGGTTGGAAAGATGACAATAACAAAGTAGATACATGTGTTCTTGGCACAGATGCATGCAATTCGAAAGATGCACATGTACACAGAAGGATAGTGTAACAGAAACAGCATATTAATTGGCTTGTGTTGGACACATTAAAACACGCAGTGCCACAGGAGTATGTGTAACTTTATGCATACAATGTTTTATCCTTCATAGACCCACGACTGTGACGACCGAGACTCATTAACAAAAAATCCTCCATTCTTAGAAAGAGGGCCAATTTCGTTAGGCTGCTTGGCGCACAACTGTGCAAAGCACAAAACAGAGGAACTACTGATTGGAAAAATAAACCTGTCACTTGGAGAAGGTTAAAGCCAAAGAGTTACACAAATTGCACTGCAAGTAACAGGAAGTCTACTCATCATTGCTTATGGTAGTTCATGTAATGTATACATGTACGTAAATTGGTTAAGCAATTAAACTTCTGCTTCCATATAAATTCACAGTGGAAAAATAAATCCCCAAAGACAAAAAGAAAAGCCTCAGCTATGACTGAATATATGTATTTCCCATTCATGCATAATCTCCAGATGCTTTTTAAATACATGATTTACTTTGGTAGGTTTTGGTAGACTGATGGAGTCATTTCCTGTGACAATGATTTTAATTTGCAATTGTATACAAGTGAATTTCTAGTGCCATGATTCCCCGACCGCAACACCAAAAACAATTTAAGAGAGTTAGGACTGGTTTTCTAACCACAAATGACAAAAGGTAGATAGAGTGTGCCCCTTTCTGCTTCAATCCAGCACACATAACTCAGTGGGTACCAGCACATGTTTGATATCATGACGCTATTCTTGAGAAGGTTTTGGACGTCAGGCAAATGGTCTAATGGGACGTGCCTGGATGACTGCTCCATGCCACTCACAAAGTACAATACAGGGCCATAAATGTTGCACAGCAGTGTCTGATAATTAGTAACGGCTTTCCAAGGATTACGGATCTTACCTGCCAGAACTGAATGAAGTACGGCAGAACAGTGATAGCCACAAAGAAGCAGTAGAGTATCGTATAGAACAAGAAGAGAACAAAGAACTTGTAGTTGTTGTAACAGACGCAGTTGTTGACCCACGGACAGTGGTGGTCCATCTTAAGTATGCAGCTGAAAATGCGGACACAAATAAATAGGATTTGTTTTCTATTAATACTAACACGTAACAGTGGTCGCACTTTTTTGTTTTTGTTTCTTTAAAGGGGTGATATTGTTGATGGCAATGAATGTATAGGTTTGAGGGTGAAAAAGTCCTGTTGCAGACTGACCCAAGGCTCAACTGTTTTATTATATCACAACATATGACTTATAAGCATGTATTACATTATGTGAAATACATGTACCCGTATGTTACATGTAACTCAATATTTACACATGCACATAAACTGTGAGCACTTGTTTGTTGGCAATACTGCATGATCATGGCATCGCCATGAACAAGTTGTCATTTCATTACAATGGTGCAAAGAATACACAGTATTCCATGACAGGCACATTTAAACCCCATGTTCCATAAGTTCATGTGACAAGTGCTGTCATGTGACATGTGATATTTGTGTGATGTACATGTACCGTGACTAATAGCACAGATGTCGTTATGACCATGACAGGTGAAACTGACAAGGCACATAAAGTGATGTACTGTACATGTGTTTAGGACATAAAAGGCATAAAAATCAATATAAAGTGTCCACAAAACAGGAGTGGCCATCATGACACAGAGATTCAGTACATTTCCAATTATCATCCCTACATATACTTATACATGTACGTATGTCAAGATTAAACATGGAAAATAATAACCGGTTACTCTGAGACACAAGACAGACGAATGCCAATTCTAATCTTGAGTTTGTACTGGCAACATAATGGGTAATCAGTACTGTGTGGTGTACGTCAGAAAGGCCTACAGTGACAGCAGAAGTACCGGTGCCGGTACTTTGTTAGCTTGTGTAACCATGGTAACTAGTCCCTAATTTTTTTTGCTTCACATTATCAACTGTTGAGTGCTTTTGCCATGACTACGTCTCCCTCCCCTAGAGTACACCGATACCATGTCTAGATTGACATGTATCTACTGGGTATTACTGACATGCAGAATTGGGTCAGTGCATTATGCACATGTATAATGACAAAACCACGATAGAAGAAGACCGGCCATATCAGTAGCATTTCTATAAGTTATAAATTTCTGCCAGTATTTCAATAACCCCAAACCATTTCATACGAGGCACGCAGGCTGTAGTGTGAGTGAAGCAGCGGAACTGCTGTTGGTTTTAGACAAAGGCTGTCATTCCGTTTTGCAGTATAAGCCGCTCGGAGAATTGATTTTTTTAAAATTCAAAAGTATACACGTAAATTGCTACAGTTTCAATCCATTTGCAGCCGCCACACTGACACACAAAAGTGTAACCAGGTGGTAACACTAGGAACGGAAACACTGCTAACATGAAGGCAGCTGTAAACAATGCCCCCTTTAGGATTCTTTGTTCCGTTTGTCCATATTCTATTTATTCTGTGACACCATTGCAAATCCCTACGTGTGTGTCACAAATCCATCACATGATCACAGCCCATCTGGTCTCAAGTTAAGTCTACAGCTATTCCGATTTCAAATGATTATGTTCAGTAGGTAAGACATTACGAATACAGCTCAAAAGTGCTTTCGGTTCTGAAAGTAAAGATCTCATGGCATATTTATGGAAGAATCGATGAAGCATGGAATGAACAGTTACGGCTGACAGGGCCTGTCCACATGCATGGCTGGACTTAATTTCTGGAGAGTAAGGATATAACAAGCTATTCCCAGACCAATCGGGGGGGGGAGGGATATACAATATTATGTTGGTTTCATCAACCTGAGATGGGAAAAAGAAACCATAAAAATTGTTGGGGAATCAGACTACAGCACAAGTTTTATCGCAAATGGAGATTTGAAGTCTGATTCTAGTCTCATTTCCTTGTTTGAGCAGCAGATTCTCAATATTATATACATGTACATGTGTATGTAATTAATATTATTCACTATGATCTGTATATTTAATTAAATAAATATTGTGCTTCAACCGTGTGGCTTCTAATATTAATACACAGACAGCATTTGAATCATGTAGAATCCTAACGCTAATATTAAAACTGTTCAAACATATCGGTAGCTTTGGAACTGGGAGTAAAAATCTTTATTTCACTTGGGAACAAGAAGGAAAAAAATGGTTACTGCAACATGACTGTTCATCAGAATGTTTGGTACATTCACAAATAGTCCACAAGACGGTCCAAACTATGCATATACATCATTAACTATGGCTAACTACAAGTAAAGCTGTCACTTAAAGTTGCATCTGAACTGACGTTGTCAAAACACTTTTGCCAAAGAACTGCAGGAGAACAGAATGTACTTACGCATTGCATACAGAGCAATGGTGACACCTGTCAGGCTTGATCAATTTACAGATGTGACAGTATCTCATACCTACAGACCAAACAAACATCAGTCAATGTAATCACTATCAAAGTTTAAACTTCACTTGAATTGGTACATGTACATCCCTGTCAAGGCAACACTAAGCAACGCTACCAGTACAATGCAGGGTGAAATGATACTTTTCCTTCAGACAATTCACATCACTGTACGATGATCAAGTGGCATCAAGACACATATTGCGTTATGGCTGCTGTTTGACAAATATCCATTTGTTACACTGCATTCATTTACAACTATGCTAAGCACAGCTTGGCTTAATTTTCCCTATCCACAACTATGCATAACTGCTTACTTCTTTTTATCACTCACTTTGGAGATCCGCAAGGTTTTGAAGTTAAACTGTATTGATTAAATGATGACAAAGTGGCTTACTTATACATGTAAATGAACATGTCTCTGCATGTACACGTAACATACAGGTGCCATACTGTCTTGGCTGAATTTGTAAATTTTATAGGAGCTGAAGGAGTCTGTGATAGGAAATGAACCGTTTCTGTTATTCAACACCAAAGCTATGAAAGTTGAAATGCATATCCTTTAAATACCTCCTCCATAGGTGCGTGTCCATATGGGCAGTCGTTTGTCTCTCACGAAGCTTTTCAAGATCTCAATCTTCTCTTCGCTGCGATCCTCAGCTTCGTACTGCTGAAGCTCAGAGCTGGATAAGTAGAACTGTGAGCAACGATGCACACAAACCAGAAGTGCTAAGGCGAAAATTCAGACGGGGTAGGGCCTACATGTACATACAAGGGGTACAGGCCACCTAACAATAGACTAATTCAGCGACCATAATAACCAGTAATAGCCATCACTGCCAAGGTACATGTGCCGTGCTCGTGGGCAGGTGACGCACATGCGTTACATGCTTCTGCAACCAGCAGCCTTGATACTACAGCATAAAAGGGGCACAGCAAGTTTTGCTTTGACTTTGTATAAAAAAGCAGGGCACCAAGGCAATTTTCAAAATAATTAAAGGGCTTTAAGGCAATAGTACAATTATTGCACGGTGCAGCAAGGCAGTTTTGCAAAATGGGACAGTATTAAAATAAAGATGTAAATAAACATATTTTGACTGAAATGAAAAATATTCAGACTGTAGTCTGTTCTGTTTCCTTAATTAAAGGTTACATTTTATTACCGGTAATCGACAGATGTATCGGTTTTTAACAGTAGCTGTAAAATGAAAAGTTGTAAAAAATGGAGAAGCTCGACAAACTTTCAACACCAACGCTCTGCGAAAATTGCAATATTCTGACATCATCTGGTTTCCAATCTCAGCGTACTTTTTAACACATTTCTCAGGTCGATAACAGATTGAGAAATTTATTTTGCGTTCTGGAACAAGTTAGAAAACTATTTTTTCACTGAAATAATTTCTCCAAAAGAAGAATTGTTTGGTGAATGAATGACTGCTACTAGGCAAGAATTATTTCAGAAAGGCTTGCTTGTTCTTTATCATGTTTATTTATTACACTTACAGGAAGTGGGCGCTAATCGCCGAAACAAACGCGATCATGGTTTATCCAAGAAATGCATCCAGTTTTCTGCATTTTGTTGCAACTGCGTGGAGTTGGATTTTTTATTTATTATTTTTAAGCCACCCTGCGTATGGCATCTCAAAGTTGAAGCATGACACTTTTAATCTCATTAATTCGGTGGGCTGGCAAAAGTACAGTGGTCTAGGTAGAGACATACACACGCTGGTTTAGTCCGTGCCATGCCATTTGTTAACTGGTTTGCACGCGAATGCATATTGAAAATGACACTTCGATTTCGTGCTGACACCAGTGAAAGTTAGCAACTGATGCGTGCTGCGCTGCCCACTGTCTCCAGCGAATCACTTACGTGTGTTTTACAGCTGTGCAACGTACATAATAAGGCCTACACACAGCAATTGCCGTCGATGCCTTCGTGTAATATCACTGCTAAATCAGAGAGGGAGTTGTAACTTTCCAAAATGTACATGCATCCAAAGTTGAAGAATGTGTGGCCGAGTGTGGTACCACTCCAGTAAAAGTGTCTCCTCAGGTAATCAAAATGTCAGGGTGGCAGGGAATGGAGAGCACACGGGGTTGCATACATGTATGCCGCCCGCCCCATTCCAAACCCCAGTGCCCAAAGAACTCATTTGTAAAATGAATAAAAGGAAAGAGAACTGAGATACATGTTGGTAATTAAATAACCTATCCACAACTTCCCAGAATAGTTTGCATGCTGATTATATGACATATTTACATTTTGTGATGAAATACGACATTTAGAGTTTATTGCAATTATTGGCACACAGGTAACCAGATGAACATTTCAACGGAATGTACCTCCACCTGTCCACTGGCATTTCTCATTTCCTTTCACAGGATTGACTTTTTAATCTTAAAAATATGAGTTCCCTCTTCAATCTCCTCTTCCTTATGCTTTTGTTTTAAACCAACAACTAACCTCACTCGGTACTTTTGTTGGTGACGTCCATATTGTCTTCCAGTAGGCGCAGAGAAAGAGCACCAAGAAAATGTGATAAAGCACTAGGTACAGTACTGTCAAAATGAACAGAAAAGAGAAACAGAAAGACAAAAAATAAACAAAATTAAGTACTTTGTGACAAATCTGTATTGGTAATAATATCTATCTTCTGTACACAAATAAGGGGAAAAATGATGCCAACTTCACAGAGAAATCAAAATAAATAAAGTCTATTTAAACCTTTGCAATAAACCACTCCCCCCCATTAATTACATTTAATAACCTTAAATTTTCATGAAAAACAGTAGTGATGTACTTAAAGAAAACAAGCAAACACAAAACCAGCATTTTATTTCTTAGTGACAAGAGTAAATATATTTAGCCCCAAACTTATTTCATAAAAATATAAATTTCACATGCGAGGACAAGTTATGTACAGTGTACGGTATGTAACCAGATTTCTTGTAGAGTAATTAGTAAGACCAAAGAAAAAAGGATATCAACTTACACATGAGAGGTATACTCCTATCCAGGAGAATAACTGGAAGAAAACAGAAGAGATAACGGTTACAAGGTCCTTGAAATTGGTACACTGCTGTGATTAAAGGGACTTACTTTCTGATCGTACGGAACATTTTTTGTGACTACTGTTTATCCACAGATGGCTCATTCTTAAAATTTGGGGTCCGATGTGTGACATTTTTCTGTCCCTGTTACATATGACATGTATACTGTGACAAGGGATATATGACGGAAAATCCTTTGCAAGTTTTATGAATGGTCTTACAGGTTGAGCACTTAACTTTTGTAAAATACTATAAAAATAATTTTAAGCCTTTTTGAAAATAGTTGTTTTAGGCACTAAAATTCTGGCAAAATTTGTTTGACCTTTCACATATCAATATCCCAGGGAAACCCTGAAGTGTAGGGCCTACTTTTTTTCCTTCCTTTTTTTTTTACTAATTTCTAACCTGATTAATGGTCCTCTTCACATACATGTATATGCCAACAGCAACATAATTTCAAAATTATGCAAAACAGTGCTCAGCCAATGTACACGTATGTTGCTCACGGCATTGTCCAAGCAATACAAAACAAATGCATCAAGGCTTCTGACTACGTACTGCAAATTAATTCCTGCAAAGTGCTGTTAAACATTGATAAAATATGCAAATCACAAAAAATGCTGAATGGTGTGAAGCCTGTTTCTTAGTTTTCAAATGTAACAGTAATTACATGTACATGTAGGTACATGTACTGAAGTGTGAAACTCATAACATTAAAATTCTCTGTCCAAACAATTTGTTTTCAAACCAAGTGATGTGAACCATGAGTTTCAACTTTCATATCTGGTCACCCCCTACGTGTACTGTACACGTGGGGCCAATGTACATATTTGCCACCGAATAGACCTACATAAATTTCACTCCCACCTTGTATCTTCATTGAAGTTAGACAAGTCCATTCGGGTTTGGAAAAAGGACTCAGTCTGAGGAATAATTTACTTTCAGATCATAATAAACTGGATGTTTGTAAACTCGAGAAGTAGGCGCTGGATGAGAAACTTTTACTGTTGCGTGCATTTTTAGCAGTCCACTGAGAGTTGGCATTGCATTTAGGGGTCAGGAGAAACACAAAGAGCCTGGACAGCAACTGGATGTATACTCTCCACCCTGAGCTGAAGTGCACCCCCAATCGGCAAAAAGAAAGACAGATGGTACTAAGTTTTCCAACCAGGTTCTTGCACGTGTTCTGCGTGTACGCAAAGACCCTAGTGTACATTCCCGAATAAATTTGTTGCGCATACTCAGTGTCAAACGCACATATACCGGTACTTACATGCCTATGTGTTAAGTTGGAACCAAAAGATTGTCAGTTTCGTTTATAAACACACCCTCTTCCTTTGCTCTGCATGATGTATTATATAGATCATAATGCCAAAGGCTTTGCTTAGCAAAAGGCTTCTGCTATTAGTATTCATCTTCTTCAGTGCGTAGCAACAGATTCAATGAATCCATGTATAGCCGCGGGACTTCTTCATCATAATCACCTACATGTAGCACCAGCACCTGGTGAAGTTCACGAACAGCCCACAACCAATGATATGTAGCCTTTTTTTGGTAGGTCCTAACTTAAGTTGTAACGTTAAGACCCATTCCTTCACAAAGTTCACGGCACTGTTAATTATGCATCTGCTTCAATATCCATCAACTGCTGCTGCTACATGCTACGGACATGACGCGTATAGTAAACTGTCCTGCAGTGGCAGTTCCGTCATGACGGAACTGCCACAACCAGACAACCATGACGACAAAGGCTGTAAAAAGAAATAACGATCTCAATTCGCGCCCAGTCTCAGTTTTTGCTCTATACTCACATATACATAGTTCCACGACATAGGCATAATAAGACCAGAGAACAACAGCTGTGATAAAAACCACGGGAAACCATCCGCAGACTTTGAGGCACACGCCCAAAACCCCCATCTTGGAAGCGAGTTACTGCTGCCTGATTTCGCGATTGCGAAGAATTAATGATTAGTCGACTGTACTCGAGTACTCTGACTCAACGTCTATAATGGCGCCCTCTATTGACTTTTTGTTCCTGTTTTTTGCCGTCTGAAATCCATTCCCCGGTAGTGTATTACGGAGCCCCATAAATCTAATTCAAAGCACCACACTAGCTGGCAAATTCATGTAGCGTGGCGCGAATGTAAACTGCACGATCAGATGAGGGTGATGTGCATTTTAGGGTTTACGAATTGTTAAAAAACAGGAAACATGTCGAGGTTTGGCACATCCTTCGGTGGACAGAGTACTAGCAGTAGCACCACCAAACCTGCATTTGGTTTTGGGGCGCCATCGACATCGCAAACAGGTTGGAAGTCTGGACATGTTTTGTTAGATTTTTTGCTCAGTTCGATCATGGAGGTACGATACCTACATGGTTTTGATGGGTGCATATACTCCGAGAAGTGTGGGGTCCGACGTCTGCCTCGCTCCCACGGTCTGACAGTTTCAACAGGTTCATGACCCACAGTCTTATACACAGTCTGACAGTTCTGGGGGTAATGCCAAATGGGCGCACACGCATTGTCAGATTGTCGGAACAGTTTGACTGAATGAACCATGATCTGATTTAGCCCCACTAGTGTGGTATGGATCACTCCCGATTTATCCTTAGCCACACATCCGTATGCGCAATTTCGTGTCGGCGTACTGAACATTTTTGGGGCACCCACTTATAATCGTGGGTGCAATTTCTTTTGCATACGAACATGATTCTTGACCTTTCCGTTTTCTAAATACCATGTCAAGACATGTAATAAACGGACTGAGCGATAAGATACTACATGTACCAATGGACTCTTCCAAAACTTTGGCAGCAGTTTAGATGTCTTGACATGGAACAGCCGTTATTTTAAAGATGGCGACTGTGAGAGTGAGCCCGTTAGATTGAATAAATAAAGGAAAAAAGACTGGAAAATACCTGAATAACGTGAGTGAAATCATTCAATAAATGGTGAAATATTATCAGTTTATGTCCATTTGGGTTGTCGAAATTTGGAATGTACTTTATGTTGTCGGAGGAATGACACAGGTATTCCACGCTATTCTTGCTACATGCACGGCCGGTCAGGTGCCGTGCTAGCTTTTAGCTTTACATCAAAGAAAACCGTGACATTTTCTAAATCCACAGTATCCTTATATTGCTATTTGATGTTTTATCTTTCCTGGCATTCGGGATGGATTCAGGAAGGGGTAGATTGTTGTTTTAATGTGTTCTCCTCTCTTTCAATTTTGACAGAGGCTGTGGGCGAAATGATTTATGGGCAAGGGACAAATGGGCGAAGTGGTTGTGGGCGAAGTGGTAAATGGCAAAGTGGCCGACACCGTTTAGAACTACATGCAGGCTTAGCCCAGGATGCACAGTTTTATCCTAATCTGCCAACAAATGGCAAGGTGTATGGAGCAAACCAATTTTCAGCCGTGCACTTTTTTGAAATTTGTGGCCCTTCAGGTTTTGCTTTTGGTGCAGCCAAGACAACTGCCCCGACTTTCTCCTTTGGCACCACCACGACAGCAACCACAACAACAGCAGCTACAGGCTTCGGGTTTGGCAGCACCGGCGGGTTTGGAACCTCCACCACCTCTGCCGCCGGTTCGGCATTTGGATTTGGCTCAACGGCTCCCACAACGTCAAGCACAGGATTTGGATTTGGAACTGGTGATGCCTTGTACCATGATTCAGATTTTGTTGTGCTTGTTTTTATTTGGAGTCTGACTGGGCTATTACTATAGTTACACATCAGTTCATCATTTTATTTCCTCAAAAGACAGTGCAGTCATCCGAAGACGAAATTATTGACAGGTTGTACAGTAAGATCAAGTGATTACGTAGAAGATGACCTATCATGCAGATTTTTGATCTCACTCAACAACTCCACTTTCAGCTTTTAAAATGCCTCATTTCACAATTTCTGAAAGACATTTCAGTCAAATCACTTTAGCCCTGTGCGCTTTCATTTCAAAATTGGTGAAGTGCACAATCATCCTTACCTCATGCACCTGATAAAATGTGACAATTCGTCCTGAAGAATTGATTGCAAAGTGTCAGTGTGATTCTGGTATAATTTAAGTCATATTGATGGCAGTTAAAGAAATGGAGCAAGGGAGTGAATGGGCACATGTGCAAAACTATTCATCCGACAGAAGTTGTACAAATTGGGAAATAATTTGGAAACAATTGATGGAAAGGCTTACATTGAATAGCATTGTTTCTTTCAAATTTCTGTCAGATTCTGTATTGTGACCCTGGAGAACATTTGACAATCATCTCAGTTTCCGTGCAATTGGAAGTATGTCCAATTTGGCATGTGTACTTAGCCTCATTTGTTCTGTGACGGACATGTAACCATTTTTTAGGGAAACGTGTAAAAACAAAAACACAAACAAATAAACCTGATTACTGAGGAATAGGTTTTTCAGTTGAACTTTTAGTTCTACCGTGATTAAATCCCAAGATCTATTTATCAGCAGGACCTCATTATCTCGCTCTTTCTAACCCTACATAGCAACATTTGGACTTGATTTTGGCATTGATATTCAGGATTCGGAGGCTTTGGAGCAACCAAGACCACAGCTTCTTCCTTGTTTGGTGGTTTTGGCACCAACACAAGTACCACCAGCAGTGGGTTTGGTCTAGGGGGAACATCTACGTCCACAGGTAAAACAGAAAATCTGAAAGCCTCAAAGAAATCAAACGTCAATCTCCTAAAACATACACAAATAAATATACACCGCAAACAGTACAAAATACACCAAGCAACAATATAAAGCCAAACTTTTGCAAAACTGGATTTATTAAGCAGGTTTACTGGGCTAAATGTTCAGTGAAGACCTATTGCCTCTGGCCTGTCTCTGTCAGAGAAACTGAACAAGCAATGTGAATCTTTTGCCCTTTCTTTGAATTAAAGACCAAGGAGAGATGAAAGAACTGTTTACAGTAATATGTGACTGGCTCTATGACAATTAGTCTCGTCTCCAGAGGCACTTTTGAGTTAAAGACCTTTAAAAGAATCTTGCACAGTGTTTAAGCAACAGGAATCCATTGTGTTTTAATATTTGCACAGCGTCTATTTCCATTCTACCAAACTGAGTGACACATCAAAAGAAGAAGCTCAAATTCTTCAATCTAATACAAAGTAAAACTCAAAAGTAGCTCCAGAGACTTGTGACTCATTTTTATAGAGCCGGGCACATGTTGGAGATGTCAGTGCCCAAATACTTAACACAGAAGTCTAGATATTAAATGTGCATGATCAGACGATTGTAGCTATTTTGACAGTCTTACAACTTTGACATTTACACTGTTAAGTATTTGGTTTCCTCACATTAACACTGAAAATTCCTCTTGAATTCTGTGACCACTTTTCTTTGGAAGCTTTTGGAGCTCATCTTTCCTTTTAAATAGAATAAATGTTTCCAAATATGTACATATTTGGTCTACCCCATCTCCTTTAAAGCTGCCTGACTTGATTGCAAAGATTTACAGATATTGATCAATAAGCTCATGAGGTTGTTACTATTCTGTGAAGGGTTTGGTGGTTTTGGCACGGGTTTAGGAGGTGGACTGTCCACAGGTTTTGGCACTCAGCAACAGCAGCAGCAACCACAGCAAGGTAAAGTATAAGAACTGTTAAACTATTAGGTTAGTTTGCCTTAATTTCCTACGGTAAATGTTCACAATGAGGATTGTTTGCGCAGTTAGCCTTGGTTAGTCTGTGTATGAATCCTAAACCTTTAAAGTGTTTTAGGTAGAGACCATCCTATTAAGATGTTTTCTCTGTGTGTTGTGATGTCACAACCAGGCAGAATTGGACGCAGCTGTGGGTGCAGAAACAGCTGAAAATGAAGAGTGAATGATGGTTTTTTGGCAATTTTAAGAGTTTTGAACTTTG
The DNA here is from genome assembly GCF_001949145.1 of Acanthaster planci. The sequence continues at coordinate 584,318 of NW_019091363.1, forward strand.
TTTCGATGCTGTTACTTAATATGTTCAGCAAACTTTTTCAAACTTATATTTCATCCGCAAAGTAAATTTTTCACAAACCCAAACTGTGAAGTTGTATTTCTCAATTTGACATTTGAACAGTCCGATTTTGAAATTTTATAGCTTCACTTCAAATTATCCAATAGCACAACACAAAGCAGCGTTTGTAAAAACGAGGTCCACATTTTCTGATATTGCCATGACTCAAAGATAGATTTTTTTGGCGCAGAGGTGCCTGATGTTGATATACATTTGTACCCTGTTACAAATGATTTGCAGGAGTTGGTGCAGACTTGATGAGCATATCCAGTGCCTTGTTGATGCCCACCATCTATGGAGACGAGAGGGATGCAATCATTGCTAAGTGGAACCAACTCCAGGCATTCTGGGGGACAGGCAAGGGCTACATCAACCAGAACAGCTCTGTGCCCTTTACGCCAGAAAATCCTTTCTGCAGGTTCAAGGTACAGTGCCGAGTTGTTGTACAAGGCATGGTTTGTTGTGGGTTTTGTGCCTGAATTGTAGAGAGTGCTGTGTAGCAGTTATGATGCTCTCAGTCCATGTTTAGATGAATGGCTTCAGGTGGGAATAATTTACACAACTATGGGAAGTGGCTGCAGCTTCTCAGCTGGTGGCTGCCATAGGTGCAGATGTTGTGACACGAGGGTCACGATTTTGGAAACAAAATGGCGGTTACCATGTGCCGGGTACGCTGTGAACAGCCATTTTGATTCCAAAGTGTGTTGGTGCTTCTCTTGCTGGTTCTGGTTATTCCCAACCTGAGCCAGTTAATTTGAATGCGGCCTTGCATTTAACAGGTTTACACCTGAGGTCCATCCATGTGGAAATGATTGGGTACCAGGGAGGAAAAGCTGTAACCTCTTAAGGAGGCTGAAGTGACATAGGCTGGTTTCTGATCCCTGCATAATATTCTAGGCTCCAGGAGAAGGGGAAGTACCAGGTTAAATGTGAGATTCATATAACCTATTTGCAGAAGTGTGCCATTATCCCTTGCATTTGATAAGTCATTGTATACCAAAGTAAATGCATTATTGTACCAGCACCGCTTTGCATTTTTTGCCGCAGAAGATCTTCATTTTCCTTATCACCAGCAGGGAGGTTGTCAGATTTTTGTCTTAGAAATTACCCTCCCGGATCTTTCAAAATCCTCCAGAAAGTTTTGGAGTTTTTGAAGAATTGCTGAATATAGATCCTAGCCACCATTACATGTACACAGACTGTTTATTTGGCTCTTTGCCCTTTGAAAATTGAAGTACAAAGAATGTGCTGTTTGGGTCCTGCATAATGGTGCTTTTGGAGGATTAAATAAATTTCCTCATGGTTTCAATGTACTACAGACAGTTGGCTACAGTGTCAAACCCACATCAAAGGACGAGGACGGACTGGTCATTCTGCACTTCAAGAAGAAGGAGGAGGAAATCCGCAGCTTGCAACAGCAGCTGGTGGACGCGCTCTTCAAAATCCTGGGGAGTAAACCCACCCTGTCTGTGTGTGTGGAGGACGTGAAACAGCTGCCAGATGACAAGTAAGTTATATCCTGTCTGATATTACAGATGTCTATTACAGATGTCTGTGTTGTGCAGTGCTGGAAATAAAGAGGAATTCCCTTTTAAAAATCCCTGTTCATTTTATAGTCATAACATGTGCAGTGCATATTTCATATACTACTTCTTTTAAGAGTTACATATTGTAGACCATCTGACTGGTCCTGGTGGTTCTCTCAGGGTTCTCAACAGTGTGAGTTTTAAGAGCTCAGTATACTCAGTGTTGTCCGAGCACGTGCAAGAGAAAAAAAATTCCCAAAGGTTGCATGTCAGCGTTCACAACATCCACTGTTGTGGATTCAAGTCGACCAGCTGACCTCAGGTAATTGAGCTGTTGAGACTTCTACACAAGTAAGGCGTGAGGTCAAAATACGGACGGTGTAGAAACAGTTCAACGGTTGGTTTCAACGTTCGTTGCTTGGTTTGGGACAGTTCAACAGTTTGAACAGAACCGTCTGCCCTGGACTGTCTAGCTGAGCAGGCAACCCTGACAACAATGGAGTTTGTGAACAATAGATCCTACTCAAGGAGAACTTCAGTGGGCCCCAGTCAGCCCTCCTTCCCTGGCCGTAAGGATTATTGGTTAACACCTTGTGATGGAGACGCAAAATCAATTGCATTCTAGGCTACAGACAATTGCTCTATCCTCAGAAATGTTTTGAGTGGGTAATCCATGACGAAAAGACATCACCACAAGACTAATGTTCATCTTTAAGCGTTTTTTAGACTAGGAAATGAAGAAGTTTATACGGGAGTGACAGGAATGGCCAAACATGGTCACCTATTATACCGCTTGATCTATGGTCTCTGAAGAGAAGTATCCACATAGACATGATATGAATTCATTTTGAAATTCAGTCAGGTGTACCAATATTCTTTGAAGGTAATAAAAAAGTCAAACTCCATTTCAAATAGTGCTGCAAGTAGGTGTCAAGGTTCGGTTCGTGTCTGACACGGTTTCGAAATTTTTTGCTGAACTTCGGTTCGGTTGGAGTTCGGACATGTACACACATGTACATGTACAGCGCACACTGAGACATTGAAGAACTCGCATCGACTGTGTCGCATAGGCCTATATAGCATTTCTGTGTATAAAATATGTTTGTGCAAATAATGAATCTCCTATCTATCTCCATCCGCGAGCAACATTGATTTGAATATATTTGTTCAAAACTGTTTTCCCAGAGTTTTTTTACGAGTTAATTCCATAACAAGTTACCTCCGGAGGTGTGACAGTTTCAGACCATGTTTTGCCGGCCAGAAGCGGTTCCGTTCAGACCACGCTTGACTCAAGAAAACCATCGTAAGATATGTGCAAATAGAAAAAAACAACATGCTCAATTAGAACTTTCCTCCTTCAGTACAGAATACAAGATCAAATTAGAGTTCGAGCGAATTGTGTTTTGGTTATTTTTGTGAAATAGATTCAACTACGAAAATATGGCATTTGTTGCATATCTGAGGAGAAACCACGGCGCCCATGTGACCAAAGGAGCTATTTTCCATCAGCCTCTTTCGGAGGGATAACAGAATTTTGTTATTTAAGATCTGGCTAAATTCCATTACAATGCATTCCCACTACCATCAAACCCTTCATGATCAAATGAAAGACAAGTTAGGCCATCGCGCGAACAAAACTCTTCTCACACGCTGCGCAGAAGTGCTGCATGCGCCTCACCGCTTGGCAAAATTTCTCTCCGGAGATGCCTTCGATCGAGCATGAGCCCGACTGACTGTCGGTGGGGCTTAGCATTTACAAAGCGTCGAATGCTTTCAAAAGTGCTTCTATTTTGACCTCACGCCTAAGCAAGAGGGCATGAGATCAAGTTTCTCCCGAGGAAGGTGGTGAGCTAACTTCCCACTATCTTTCACACAGCACCGATCATACTGTGCTGTCTTTGAAGAGCCGAATCCAAAATGTTTCCTTTAAGAGTGTGAAATTGATACTGAGGTGTTAAATTTCGCAAACCATGTCTTGTTTTTGAACTAATCCACGTCTGCATTACTTGGCTATGGTGAGAATTAACGTGTGTCTAGGAAAGCCATTAGTAGCTGCAGCCACTTCCCAGACTCATGTGTTGATTTGGACACAGTCTAACTCCATGGCTAATCTTGTTTAATGCAGGACTGAGGTCATCATTTACATCCAGGAGCGATCTCCGACCGGTCTGACCAGGCGCATTCCGGCCTCCACTGCCTTTGGCTTCTTCAGTCAGGCCAACATCAAGACCCAGCTGGGTAGCCTGGGCGTGGTGGACATGGTGCCCAAGCTGGCGCTATCCGAGGCGCAGATCGATGCCTACCTGAGCACTCCACCCCTAGGTTGGCTATTTTGTTTGCGATAGCGATTCCCATCGACTTGCTGTTGACAGATATGAGTACCATTGTGCCTGTCTTTGGATGACCATACCAAAGACTTTTTTGTTGAAGGTTTTGTCCTTGATATTTGTATCAAAGACTAAAAAAAGATTAATACATGCCTTTTTTCCAGTACAAATTTGCATTAAACTTAAGAGAAATACAGACAAGCCTATGACTTGAGCAGGTGGTGTGACTTTTTACAGTAATGAAAATGCACTCTTGTTTCTGTTTTTCTCTTAGGTTATGATCCCAGGCTGTGGAGACAAGCTAAGCTTGACAACCCAGATCCAGAAAAGTAAGCCAGACCGTGAACAAACATGCTAATTTTATCTGCACTTTCCCTCAGAAAATTGCTGGCTAACATTATTCCTAATTATTCATTAGGATATGATTTTTGGGTTGTGCATGTCCAGTTGTATTAAGTGTGTTCCGCAGG
>NW_019091363.1:589196-662153 GCF_001949145.1 Acanthaster planci
CCCACACAGACTGGTACCCGTGCCGATGGTTGGTTTTCACACCTTAAAGAGCCGGTTGGAAAACCAAGAGCAACAAACCAAACAGCATCAGGCGAGATTAGACGTAAGCTGAAGCTCTCTGACCCACAGTTGTTCAACTGTCTGCTCTGTGCACTCATCAGTTGCTTTGTAATGGTGCTTTCAACATCTAAGAAGCTGCATTTAAGTTGAGACTGTCACAAGACCAGTTACAAGCAACAGTATGACTGAATGACAAAGGAATGCTTTTGTTGCAGTTCTTTTGAATGGCTAGTGACTTGAATTCAGACTGGAGGCCTTGTGATGGTCTTTTATAAGGATATCGACTACAGCTCTACCAAGAAATGTGAGAAATAGGTTTTAACCATTTCCTGCTGGGGTGCCCAGTTTCGGCACGGGTGCCCAGTTTCAGCACATAGGGATCCTGAAACCAGACAAAAGAGCTGGACCTTATAACAAAAGACCATACTTGGAACAAAAGACCGAGCTGCTGGGAATCGCTAACATTTTTCCAGTTGTCAATAGCAGAGGAAATCTGTCAATGTTTTGAAAGATTATACCTCTGTTTGTGGCATTCACCGGGGACCCCAGTGCTCCAGTGATGAGCGATACAATACTGCTGCACACTAATCTGGCCCCTATTGAAAAGATGCCAGCCGCCAGTTTCGGGAACAAAAGAAACTTATGTAACAGTGCACAATCTGGGCTCTTTTTACCAGGCGGCAGGCCTGGTTGAATACTCGCGCATCAATAGACGTTGTCTGTTAGATTAGAGTAGCCACCAGACAGTCATTTGTGTGGGTGTAAACATCCAGTAAATGTACTTAGGATTCTTTGAAGAGCTTTGGAAATGGAAAATCTTGAAAATCCCCTGGTTTTACGTCATGCAACTTCGAAATGAGCCCGGCAGCAAGTGGTTAAGGTTTAATCATTTCAGAACATTGTTCTAACCCGTCCGCTGGATGTTTCATTGATTTTTTTGTCATCACCCAATCTTGCCCCTGTTCTTACACTCAACACATGCCTGGCCCCCCGTGCAGATGATCAACCAAGACACCGAGACGCTGCAGCACAAGCAGACCACCATCCAAGCCAAGATCGCCGAGTATAAACGACGCCACCTGGAGCTGTCGCACCGGGTACTACGCATCCTGGTCAGGCAAGAGACCCAGCGTAAGGCGGGCATGGCTATCCAAACCGAAGAGGAGCAGCTGAGGACCAGACTAGAAGGGCTGCAGGCAGAGCTCAACGCACCCACGCAGATGAAGGTTTGTAATATTCTCCATTTTGTTGTGAAACTGCAAAACCACTGTCAGTTTCATAATCCCTAACTTTCCAGGTGAAGTGTAAATTATGTAGAATCTTGTTCATTTGGCTTGGTTATAGTTGTTAAATAGCACTTGGAGAGAAATTTCCTCTTGGTGTTTTGGTGGATTTATTTATCTTTTATTTTTACCACATCTTTGTATTTTATGTAGTTTTTTCCAATTAAAAACTTGTTAAATTTACTTTGAATGTACAGGAATACCATCAAATTTTCAAAACTGTTTCCCATCTGTTCATGTTGTCATGCAGTATCTCTATATCACTGAACAATACATTATCAATCCAAGAAACAGAAAATCAATAAGGTGCATTAGACTGATGGAGCTCTTAAGGGACAGCATGCAGGAATAGAGCTAAGCAAAGGCTTTTGTTTACCGAAGGACAGATTCTGGGAACCAATGAAATAGAAAATGTAAACAAGACACAGGTTTGCCATAATGCCACTTAAATCTCTGTAAGGTTACGCTCCATGTATGTTATTGATTTGATTAAATAAATTCATAATGGAAAAGGTTACACTGCCCAAAATGTTGGCAGCACTTCTGGGTCAGGAAGTGTAAATGAGTATGATTTGGCATATCCACAGGGGCGGCTGAATGAAATGATGTCACAGATCCGATTGCACAGCCATTTGCCACCAGGTCGGGGGTCCGAGCAGTACGCATTAGCCACTGAAATGCAGCAAGAAATCCGACAGGTAGTATGCAATGAATTGTTTTAGGGTTCATGTGATGCAAGTTTGTTGTAGCTGTACTGTTCATAGGTGAATCCATTGGACATCCTTCAGGTTTGATCTTTCTATCTGGAATGACATGGCAGTTTTCCTCATGAATATGTCAACTCTGTTAAAATAGAAACAAAAAGGGACCAAAATGCCTTTTGGAATGGCAAATCAAACATTGAAAATAAGTGTAATTGACACACAACGGTGCATTTTGAGGGTTGTACAAAATTGCATTACATAGAACCTATAATTTCAATATTATATGTAGTCATCTTTACAACACTGCTAATTAGTTTTTGGAAGGTAAACGTCTTGGGGTGTCTGTTTTGAAACTTTTGGATCTTGGACTACATTTGAGAAAGAACAAGCTTTGCTTCGATGACTTTATAAGAATTCTCTGAATAATGTCTACAGATTTGGGGTGGAGTTTTTGGCAGCAACACAGTTAATCATAACTCCGTGTGCTGCAGTGGGATAATCAACGGTAACAGGCTAACTGGTTCCAGTTACGATGTTAAATGTAGGAAATTTTCATCTCCTTGTTTCCCAGCATCTGAAGCACCAACAGGAAGGTTTGAGTCACCTCATAGCGACCATCAAGAGTGACCTCCAAGACTTGAAACTCATCGAACAGGGCCTGCAAGAGACCACATCCCAGCGATGAAAACCATCTCCTGGCCTGACAGGCAAGTCAGTGGATGTGAATATGCATTAAAGTGGGTCGGTACAAAGTTGAAGATATTGACGAGGGGGCTATTCCAGAAATACCATGCCATCGTGAATTCACCCCTTGGACAAGGCAGACCCAATATAACCCAATTATGGTTATTGTGGTAGTTGTTACACTGCTTTCTTCGGAAGCACCGTTGGATGATAGCAAAGGTACCAGGCTCATATGTTGTTTCTGGTGTGACTTCTCAGGAGTTTTCAGGACTTCCAACTCAAATCATCCAGATTTTTAGAGGATAAATTAATCAGGTGTTGATACTTTTTTTGCACTATGTTAAAAAAAGTGAGATGCAAGATTCACCGAATGGTAGCCATTCAGGAGAGAGCCCATGCCTTGTTAACTATTAACCCTAACAGTCCTCAATCCTTCACCTGTTGGAGGACTGAGGACTGTTAGGGTTAAAAGCCATGAAAAGTCACAGCATTTCATTGTCACACCACTTCTAGTGCATGTGTTGTGGATTGGTATTCATTCCTGAATCTCACCCCTGAAGTATCAAATTAAACGTTATTCACAAGTACCGCGGACAGTCTCCCTATTAACAACGTTTGATAATACCCGCTGAGAAGTGATAATGCTGCTGTGTCAATCACATGCTGGATACAAGACAGTTTGATTCTCATTGGTCAAGAGTCTCCGTGCACGCGGCTCGTCACTTGCACCCCAGTTGGACAATTTGCACAAAGAATATTCCATAAAATAGACGGGGTGTTCGGGAAAATGAAAGTAAACTTCTAGAACAGTCATTGGAAATCCTTCCCATATTGACTTCTTTTGACTCGGTCTAAAAAAGGTGTTTATGAAAGGGAAATAATATGTGCTAGGCCAATCTTAAACATTAGTTTAAGACTGGTCAAGCACATATTTATTGCCTTATTTAATTTTGTGTATGACAAAATCTGTATCACGCAAGGATGATGGCGAATGAGCATCAGATGATGCAACAGCTCAAGAGAAAGTGTAGCGAATTTCTTCGACTCATCCCAAAGCCTTTTTCCTCTTCCTCAAATGTGAGCAATACGTGAGAGGACACCCATTTCACATGCCCATGTGAAATATTTTACTGCCCTTAATGTCTGCATCATACATACGCACACTTTGATTACAATTAGCCTTTGGCTAATAGGGCAACTGTGGGCAAAGTCCGGTTTCAACGGCGTACGTTCTGGTAGATTTCTTCCTGTCGTGCCGTGTGATGTCTGTACCACCATTTCTGCAATTGAAATTTGCAACTTTTCAGCTACATACCATGAAATGAACAAAGACTGAGGTTAAAACTAGCAAACATAACGGAATGACCCTACAATCACAGAGATATATTTCAATGCTTCCAAATGATAAAATAAAAGTCTTCTCGTAAACAAACGTTTGCTTTCATTTTGTTTTATTTTACATCATTATAAAAATAAATAAATAAATGTACAATACATTGTAAATCATTTTTGTATCGTAGAATAAATGCTCTTGATGCCTGTTCTGGTAACCAGCAATACATATCTATTCTGCCATGCTGCTATGCCATTTTCAGCACACCTCTTATGCAGTAAAAAGCCCATTCAAAAAACAGGACATTTTATGACCTAACTCGAGTGCAGTGTAAGGTTTTGCCATGGAATGTAGTATGTACTGTGCACGTCAATGTAGCACTTGTTGCATGCGTGAGTGGGTAAATGCGCTTAATCATGAAACAAAGATCATTTCTCCTTTCTATCTTACGCAAATACACACTTGTAATATGAAAGAGCGCAGCAAACATTGATATACATGTAAACTCTATGCCTGAACATCAGCCTTTTCAATTTCACAAATGTAAAAAGGACAGGACCATATCCATGAAAAAAATTATAAGAATTGGTACGTTTGTCGAAAAAAAAGACGAAACTAATGCTTTGAAACAAATTTTCATTAATGTGGCAAAGAATCAGAGTAGAGCCATGTGAAATCTCTTTCATTAATGACAGTAATCTCGCTCATGAATCTTCCACCTGGTGCTACCCCAAATTTCTACATCCACCATGCAAACCTGACAAATATTGAGTTCTAACATTCATTCAAGTAGTGAATACTTGCAATAGCGGGTTTTTTTTGGGGGGGGGACAGTGCCTTACATTGACAAAAGCGTAATGTCATAAATTTACCCAGTGAATGGTGAACATAAACACCAAGCAGTTTCAATAAGTTGTCAGTGGGCTGATCTGTATGAACTAAGATCTGAAGTAACTCCTCAGCATTGAGGGAGTGACACATTACTGCAACCTATGTGCATGCTCGGCGTACACAATAACCTGTGCACATAAATGGCAATGAAAGCAGTGAACTGGCCAGGTAGTAGTTTGAATACAGCCCTGTATCTCTGATCTCAATGTGGCATCTCATGCCACACCCAAATCACTGAGATAGACTAGTAGCAACACCAACAAAACAACAAAACAAAAAAACCTAAACTCCCAAACAAACAAAAAAACCTAAGGAATACCTTCGAAGTACTGAAAATGTTTTCAAGATCATTTGCACTGAAGAATATAATGCAATAATGAAATAATATGCATTTTATATGAAACAAATCTGCAACATAGCAAAGGATCACAACCTTTTGAAAACTGGAATAAAATGTGAATAAAAATAGAATATGAATAATGAAATTTGGAATGAGTGAAATATGATTAAAGAAAGTAAGCTGCAAGCAGTACAATCTAAACATTGTTACAGTTTATAAACATATGTTCCAAATTATAAATGCATCCAATCAAATGAAATAAATACGACATCCGACATTATGGCAGAATTATAAAGGAGTGAGGTAAAACTGAAGAAAAAGCCCACAGAATACATTTCTGAAATGTAAAATCATGTGAAAAACAATACAGGTACACTTCTGACAATGCTGACAAAACTGCATCAAAGATTGGAAGTAAACTTGAATGACTTTGGGAAAGTTCTACAGCTAACACTGCAAACTTGAATTTGAATCTTGGAAGTACTCATTTAAATAGTTTTTGGTTATTTCAAGCAAAACCATAGAGTTCAGGTGCAATTTTGCTGTTAGATTTTATCAGTAGTCAAGGTATACGTAGCTGCTATGTACACTGTAGGACACACATACCAGGGTCAGTTTTGGGTTTTAAATTGGAAATATTAAACATTTCAGTAACAGTGGTTTCTAGTACGATTTAGTAAACTTACTGAATTTCTTGTCAGTGACAAATATTAAAAGGTTTCCAGCAGTCTAACATTCAAACCACATACTTTGACAAGGAATACAGAAATTCTTTTTAGATCTTTTCCCTATAAACCTTTAGTTCATTCTTTCTTTTTGGCTCACACGACTCTGAAGTTTCCCATGACGCTTTAAGTAAAAAAAATCGCTGTGTACATTTTATTCGATGGTCACCTTGCATAGCAACAATTTGGTTCCCCACTCGTGTGTGAACACTTTGGGAGATATAAGGAAGATTGGCAGGGGAAGAAGAATCTGACATCAGGTGGAAGTTGTGAGTCTATAAACTGAAGGTTTAACTTGCATTTAACAAACCTTTCTGTGGCATAGTTATTTGAATTCTGCAATAACACCAGCTAAAGTTTGCGCAATGAAACAGTAGCGATATTGGTAAATGGAAGAAAAAGAAATCTTTGGAAAATAAAGCACAAATTTCAGTTGGTGCTCAGATGTATTGTGTGCAACATGTCAAGCCATAACAGACTACAAAGCGATTTTTTGTACAAGAACAAAGGACTGGTTCCGGTAGGTCCACCTAACTTGACAGCACCAGCAGTGTTGCTGGAATAAGTTTTCACAAAGGTGGCCATATTGGATCTGATGAAACCAGAATGTGTCAGTTACTCTTGCAGTGATGTGCAAATGTGGATGAGTGGCCAAGATGTCAAGTTGTACGTTGTCATGGCTAGTCACTAACCTATTACCTCGCAGTGTGACAAATGACAATGTGTCATTAGTGGGATCAGACAGTGTGGAGGAACTATTTAAGAACGATGTGGTGAAGAAATGTACAGTTGACACATATGTATCACTGCAAATACTCAATCACAGGTCAAAGTTAGATTTGCATATCAGTCCATTCAGCCTCATTATCATTCAAGCATTTACCCACGCATGCCGACCAGCATGCCAAACTGGTAGCAGTGAAGACCAGGTCTTTGTCTCATGTCAGAGACTCAGAGGAAGAGGGTGGAGAAGAAACCTCGGTCAAAGCCCCGCCCCATAGGAGAGTTTGAAGGCAAGTTCAATCACATTCTGAGTTGCGCTTTCATGGTAGCAGACGTAGCATTCCCTAGGGTGAGGCTCCTCAAACAGTCGCCTTAAAAGTTGAGGGGCAAAAAGGGACAAAGATCTCCGGTTTCACTAGTGCTCACTTTTCAGCCATTTAGAATTCATGACCTATGGCCTTCTTAAGTATAATTTGAATATATGATACACTGGCTCATTAGCAATACACTCGTGCATTATATGTGTATACTTGCAATATTTGACTTTCTACTTATACTTGTACTTATACAAGAAAAAATGGACATTGTCTCCCGCAACTTCTGGGACAAGACTCACATAAGAAAAGCTTCAAGTATTACTGAGAGTCATTATTTTTCTGTCAAGCACCAATTTTTTTGACCATGCAGCGGTAAGTGGACAAGGGCTGTGTTCATTTTATCTGGATCACGATACATTAATGAACGACACCATTTTGTGTCCAAAAAGGTAGGCTGTTAGGCACAGGATAACAGCATAAACATGCACAAGGACGTAGGAACCAAAATGGCTCCCAATCTGAGGTTGTCACAAATCTTTGCATGTGTCTAGTTCAAAGCTGATAGTTCAAACTCACCCTACAACCCAGTAGTTGATGCTGGGTGGCGTCTTCTTCTGCTCCTGCCAGTTCTCTGGCTGGCATTTAAACATGACGCCGTACTCCCTGACGTAACCCATGCAGTGGTCGCTCTGTATGGGTCTAGTAGACTCCTCAGGTCTGGCCTTGAGAGAGGAGACAGACACAACAATGTCATTTGCTCATGCAGGAAATGAACCAGTGGAGGCAGTACAGTATAGCAAAGTTTATCTTAGCCAAAATGAGTCAGCAATCTTACTACTGTGCGATCAACTGGTAAGTCAACAAAAGGACTAAAAGTTGAAGCTGCATAATATTTCATATGTGGGACGTACCCCCCAAAAAAACCTAAATAAAAGAAAAAAAAAAGGAAATTAGCTGATGTGGAGAAAGTTCTGGTTGAAACTCTCATAACAGCTGACACGACCACTTGACAAGCACTAAGACTATTCACAAGATAAGTCACAAATAACAGGGTGACAAGTGACAAAGGAATGCTTTGTTGAAATTCACTTGAATAGCTTGCGACTTAAAAATTCAGACTGGGGGTCTTGTGACAATCTTGTAGGGCTATGACCACGGCATTGATCCCAAGGACAAGCTTCATGCCTGGTGTAAGTCTTGTGACTGCTTATCACCCAAACCTCATGCCATGGAGCTGTGAGGCAGGTTACTGCTACTGTAGTTTACATGCTAAGCAACAATTAGCAGAATGCTGGTCAATATCGATAAATATTTCATGGCACTGTTCCTGGCAACTGTTTTTTTGTCCAAGTTTTTTTTGGAATTTAGCATAAATTCATGCTTGGGAGCTCTTTAACATGGCTCCAAATTTTCATTCAATTTCTTGAACAATTTCGAGAGTTTGGCCTGTGATCTCATCCCAGGGGAAACTAAAAACTCACCTTTAGTCTTGTGCTTCGGCAGAGAAGTTTCCGGATGGTCAAACAGCACCTGTTGAAATTTTGCACCAGCTGAGCATGGGTATTGCCCCCAATGAGTGATAGGTCACCATGGGTTGGGCAGGTGATGATCCCACTGGCTGCGTCCAAGTGAATGTAGTGGAAGAGGGTGTTGTCACAGCCAGCTGTCAGTCTGGGGGATGCAAGACAAAGACAGATGTAACATGCTGATTTTGTCGCAATCCACACATGATATTTCTGTTCACTTTTGTATCAATCCACACAAAGTTAAGTTGTTCTTCAAGAGAGTTTGGCCAGTGTGTCTATTTGATTGGTAGGTTTTTAATTCATGAGGTACGGTCATTATGCAACAGGATCAGTGTGTTCATATCTTGCCTTTTACATCTTTCTCTGTGATGGATTCTTGCCCAGCTGATTTTACTCTACAAGGATTCAAAATAACATCAGTGTACATGACACTTCAAGAAAATCAGATTAAAAAAAGTTGCATGTGAAAATGTCCAGTCTGAAGCACAATTACAGCAGCAACACTGTCAGTAGTTGTTGAACAAACACTTTGAGCAAAATCCACACCTGTCTCCACACTAGTTTGTTACAGAGCCAGGCATTTCAAGAGCTTGTTTTTTTTACTTTGTTTTGATTGAAAGAATAATCAGCACACAAAGTTTGAAATATGGCTCACTCCTGTCCTTTGGAAGTAAGTCTCGAACAATACACGGAGCCCGGATTGCTCATTTTCGGCCCTCCTGGGCAATGCTGTGCTTACTTTGTTGCTGTGAAGTAGTCATTGCATTCTAGTTCCTGGTTCTGGTGCATCATGCCCATGTTGTACGGGTCCGGAATCAGACGTTTCTTCCTTGCGACCTGAATAAAAGTAATAAAAAACGAGTTCAGACTAACTTGACCAGAGGCTATAACTGAGGAGGCACCAACTCATTCATGTATTCATGAACTGAATTTTTTAAACATGCGTGTACTTTGTAAAGTTCGGCACTGCTGACTGATCCTCCTGAAACATCTGAGCCTTTCCTCTCGCCGTTCCGGCGCCGGGGAATGGGCGAGCTCTGTGTGCTGTTCCCCCTAGAGTTGTAAGGGCTGGCCGTGTCGCTCTCATTGTCTGAGTCCAGCCGGGAGGTGGTATGGCGCCTTGGCACGGGGCTAGGAGTGGATAGCTGCATGGAACCCGGGGAGCTGGACCGGCGACGGGAGGAACTGTCTGCCTGCAAAAGTTTCCTCCCTGAAAAAATTCAAAATAAGACAGTTTTGTTATTTGTAATCAAAGGTTACTAGGAGCTCTGTAGATCTGCCATATTTCATGAATGAACTTGATTTTGGGCTGGAAAAAAGTAAGTCGTTGAGCCCACGTGATCACAGACTGCATTTTTTGTTGGATAAGGTGGATGGGCCAAGTATAGCTACCAAAGTACATGTACATTGTAATGGCAACGCTCGAGGTACAAACTCATGTGGCATGATTGGTGAAAAATGCTCTGATTTTGTGTTGTATTGTACATGTACACGTATGTGTGGTGTGAGTAGTGATGCTTGAAACATCTTGGTATTACTTTTTTCGTGTTTCGTGGCCATTACATGGCTGGAGATCAATGACTGTGCAATACATATTATCTTCTTCGCATAGACCTAAGTCAGATTGTCGCCTAAGTGGGATAAAATCGGTTAGTCCCATTGGGTCCAACTTATCCCAAGGTTATGTAATTTGAAAGGGTTGGCATTTTTTAACCATATTAACAAACAATAAAAAAGGAATGTTATTAAAAAAAGCTTCTTCTGAGGAATATAACTACAAAATCTTCAAACTCAAGACGACAAAATTTTTGAAACCAAATGTTCTTTTGCTGAACATCTCATAATGAAAACATCCTTTAACAGATCATTAACAGATCTTATAAAGCAGCTCACTCATTAACTAAATCATGTAATGTGTGCTCCAGAAATCCTTCATAAAAACCTTTGACTGCAACCAACCCTAAATCCTACTTTTTCACAGATTTTGTAATTTTTTATCCCCCCCCCCTCATTTTTTCCTCCCAAGACAGTAGACTGTCACCAACTGCACCTCTCGCTGGTGACTGGCTGTGCAGCTTAGACAGCATCGGTGAGCTCTGTATAGGGAGGGGCGGGGTACCAGACTCGGCAGCAGTCTTGCGGCTTGGAAAGAACCAGTCTGCACAGGAGAGGGCTGGGATGGGTGGGGCTGACAATCTGGGGGGGGGCAAAAAGTGAAGGAAGGCTTGAGAATTGCAAGAGAAGGTATTAATAAGAAGAATTTGCTATCAGCAGGACTTTTGTCTTTAACCTATGCATTTGAGAAATATGTAGGTGATGCCAGACTTTCATGGTTCGCATGTTTCCATGTACTGACAAATAATGTTTTCATCTTTCGCATCCTGTCTGATCCACAACCTGAATAAGTTTTCTCCACTTTTCATTTTAATTTCAGAGGTGAAACTCACACATTCCAGAATTTCTTAACTCACCTTTCTTCACATGCAACTGGTATGTTGAGAGACTCTAAATGTAGGAGGGTTGCTCTAGCCTGGTCAACGTAGAAAGGGTCTGGGGCCGGAATACCCTCACACCTTGTGGAGACAAATAATTAAAATGCAGCTATTAAACGTGTCTTTGGATGAAAACAACGTGTTCAATAAAATAAGAACAAAACTTGACAAAAAATCTGGAGTTCATTACCGAGACGCGCAGCCCCCCGCTTCCATTAGCAGGCACAGTAGGCTGTGGCCCTGTGAAGAGAACGCATAAAGATTGAAATCAAGACATGGAATCGTGTATCATGATACCCAGATGAATAGCGACAGATATAAGCACACAAGTCCATGGAGTCGTGGCTTCAGCCACTATCGTAGCATTGTGTGTGATATTGAACATCATGAATTTGGACACAGGTTCACTATTGCCCTTGGAATTAAGCATTAGACACAAGTTGAAAGCATCTCTAGATACCAACAACTACTAACTGCGCGCTAAGATTTCCAAGTTCACAAATACGCAACCATTCACTGTGTAAAAAACTGCACAGTGTTTCACCTTACTGGTGAACGCACTGAAAAAGAACACTGCACCTGTCTTTTGGCAATAGGGATAGCATCCTTTTTTGTCTCTTTTACTGTAGAGTAAGTCATCCTCGTTTGTATACATGTGTATTAACGGACACATCCAAGCTGATTGGGTTGGGTTTTCAGTCCCTGCTGGCCTGATTTTCAAACTTGTAAAGATTGGAGACAAACTTGACTTTACAATCTCTGCAAATGCAATCAAATGTGACCCAGCCCGCCAAAAGAGTAGCAAGCTGCAGAAGCCACTACCAGAGACATAGAGGCATTGAAAAGAATCCTATACAAATCGGAACTCCCGACATCTTTTAACCACATAATGTCCATTTTTCACATTAGGATATCATATCAGTATATCGAAACAAAAACCACAATTTTTTTCATTTCTAATGCCAATGGTCACATATGTCAAAAATGGACGCCAATTCTCAGAACCCAGTGACTGGATTTACCTGGCCAATAATCAAAAGGAACCACCTTCCCTGGGGCTCCGTGTACCCTTGCACGGTGGGCTCTGACCCCTCGCCTCGTCGAGTCGGGTATACCTCCCTCCAGATGACCAGCTGACCCACAGGCTGCTGGGAGCTCAACACCATCAAGCTATAATTGCGACAGTAGATAGTTACGTCGCACAGGTCACCCAAGGGCAAGTGGCTGGCAGTCACATATCCCTGAGGAAGAAATGTACAATCTATTAATTTTGAAACTATGTTCAGTCCAGTGTTGTTTTATGATTGTCAATCATGGTACTATATTCAACGATTAATCATATTAAATTAATCAACTTTATCTGCGATGAAATTGAGTGAAACATTAGGTTAAGGACATTTATACACAGCATGAGGCAAAAGCTTTTCTTAATATCCTTTGACAGACAAAAACAAATCATTAAACTGAGTCAATAGCGAGCAAAAATGTTCAACTAGGTACCAAGGCCAGAACACCACAGAATAAGTCAGATCCAGTTTTATGAGACCACACTATCCCAATTTTTTTTCTCAGAGGGCATAATTATAGTAGGCTTTTATAATCATGATCAGAATATTACTGTCATAAAGTCATACTGGTGATGTTTTCTTGTAATGGTCAGCAGGTCCCCCCCCCACCAAAAAAAGCAATTCGTAGACACTCTACAGATTAATCATTACATGGGATGAAAATGAGTATGTATTCATGTAGACAGTGGCCAAAATTTCATATACTACGAGTTAAATTGCACTGAAAGAGCACAAACTATTGAATGTCAGGTCTTTCTCACAATGGTTAACTATTGAAAGAAAATATCCGGTGTTTCTCACAATGGCTAACTACTGAATGAAAATATTAGGTGTTTCTCACAATTGTTAACAAAAATCATCTGCCAGGAGGAAAGAATGGGTGGCTCATAGACCTTGGACTTCAGCACCACTTACTTTGTAGAAGAAACACGACCCAAGAAGAACATACGGTCTTCTGTCATCGTAATGATCATCGGACTGTGGCAAAAAAAAAATCATGATTTAGCTGACGACATTATTGATCACTTGGCTTTGAAGAATGAAGAATGAATAGTACAAACGTACAATCAAAGCAATGAATCCATTTATTGTTTTCCTGAATGAAATTAGTCAGCAATAACTTCATTTTTGAAAACTGCAAGGAACCATTTTGTTTATTGCCACCTGTCAGAAACTTACCATGTCTGCAAAATCAGCTGCTTCTAATTCACTCAGGCTACTGTCAATATTGATCTGATATTGAAAGGAAAAACAGACGCGATTTGATTAAGGAACATGAACCCCGACAAAATGACCGACAGAAGACTGAAGTCAAGGGCCACATTAGGTGAGTGCTGTCTTAGTTCAAAGTTGAGGGAGGAAATTCAACCTGCTTGATTCTGGCCAACTTCTAGCAAAACTAACTTTGCCTGACTGGCGGGTTTCAGAGATGAGTGTTTTCAAGTTTCTCAGCCATGATTTGAAATAACACATTCCACACTCTGCCTGATTGGCTTAACATAAAACTTCATTAACAGTGTTTTTTATACAGCTTGGTTATCCAGCTCTGTGGGAGTCCCTGAATTCCTTGATGTCTGTGTGTTTGAAATGCTCTTTAGATATGCAAAGAAATTCCTTCAGAGTGCTTCTTCTTGAAGACAAGATCACAGCACCGCACTGAGACTGCACCATGACCCCCATCATACGAACCTTGACCTCTTCGGGCAAGTCAAGCCACCTTGCCCCGGGGAGACCCTCCAGGAAAGTATTGCTGTTGGTTCTTTGGCTCTGCTGGTTTTCCTTCAGGAGGAGACGCTGGAAGAGCAGGCTGAAGAGATGGTTCAGCCTGGGATAGTTGGAATCCTGGAAAGCACTGTGGTTGCATACACAGAATGGCACTAGTGTGAGATATCTGTGACACTTCTTTGCATTTTGTATGAAGCTCTCTAAGCTCTCTCAGTGGCAAAAATATCTTTTTGAACTTGCCAAATCAAATCAAGAACTGTTTAGCCTAATTAGAAGAAAATACAACCTCTAAACAGCTTGTAAATACATCAATGCACCTTCAGTTAGTGTGCAGGAGGCAACTTGTACACTAATCTTCATGAAATTCAGTCCCATTTCTATCATAAATACCCATCACATGAAAACTAACTCTTCACAGATTGTCACCACACTTTATCCCTAGAGGGTGCATTTTTTTAATGTCAAGTGTTTGGGCCTGCCAGAGAAACAGGGTGAAGATCTCAAATCATTCCTGACCATGTAAGCAGTCAGAGAGTACATCCTCACCTGTCAAGGTTCTTGAAAAGAAAGCACAGAAGGCGGACGACATCTTTAATGATGCAGTCCAGAAGGAACATCGGCACCCTGCTGGCTGGTACCGCCATCACCAGGACCTCAGTGCCTGCTTTCTGATAGGCAATGTGCACCAATTCCCCTGAGATAACGAGGGAGGTACTGCAGACAGAGACATAATGAGAACAAAATGATTATGGAAAGATACATGAGGAAAAAAGGACGCATATGAATTCCAAAACCAGGGAAAAATGCAGTACCCCAAACTGCATTTTTATTAAAGCCAAGAAGATTCTTTACAGGTTTTTTTATGAGCAAAATTGTTTACCTATTATTTGTTTTCTGAAAATTGAGAAAAATTCCAGCAAAACTGGAAAAAAGAACAGGGTCAATCTGAATGAACAAAGTTTAATATATTCAACAAACTGTCAGAAACTATCTTCAAATTTAGAAACTTTCTGAACAATACATGCCCTACCATTATAATAAAAGTTGCCACTATAAAACGAAGTTGCAGGGTCACTCTGTCATTAACTGCAGATTCATTTGTGTTCTTCATGAAATTCAGCCATTCTACAAATGACTTAAAAATGGCGTAATTAACATCACTTTGTGTACAATAGTCCCAAGTCTTGTGCATGTCTTACCTGGTGATGGCACTGTCTGTGATATTCTGCAGCATGTCACTCAGTGTGATGAACAACCCCCGGATGTCACTCAGCTTCCTGGAGGCTCTAGTCACTGGGAACTCGTACAGTATATCCTACACAAAACACGGATTGTTGATTGAGATTGATTGACCGAGAAACAAAAGCCGAGATCTCAGATTGGATTTAGTTTATATGTGACTGGATCCCACATAATCCTTTTGATACCCAGGTAAATTTTCAGGGAGACCGGATCACCAAGATTTAAGGTAACACTCACATAATGCCAAGCCCTACAAATACAACTCAACTGACGCTCTCAGAATGGAAGTTTAAATAAAGGCCAAGTTTCAACAAATTAGCCTTTGCATGGCTAACTTTTGGAGGGTGGTGGAGTGAACACACCCCAGCTTCAAGGTCAAAAATAACCTGAGCCTAATTTCACAGAGGAGCTCAGCACAGAAACTCCTTAGCAAAAACAGGTTCCCAACCAAATTGCCAAGCAAAGTGTATGACTTGAGACTGGTTCTCAGCTCATTTCTGCTGAGCTCAGAAACTGCTATGCAATATTTTTTTAGGTCCATGTAATTGGGCCCTCCTGACTCTTACCTTTCCCTCCTCGTCCTCTTCCCTGCCAAGGGTCAGGTAGCTGATGATGTGACACACGTCTCTCAGTGGGTCTTCCACCTCCTTTAACCTCTCCCCACTGATCAGCTTCACCAGTGAGCCGTTGAGGGCTGGCCGTTGGGGTGGCATGATGTACTTCTCCCATGAGCCCAGGCTCCCTCTCTGGAGTTGTAGTTTGAACTATGAACAAGGAAATATCCACGAGATAAAAACACGCAAGTCTGTTTGAATAGTGTTAGAAGTCCACCTCTTGAGCTCGGGTTGTCTTCATTCTTCATTAATCTTGTACACAACAAAACTGCATACAAGCGCCACTGGATAATGTTGCATGGTAATTCACTTACATTTTGAACATAGGTTACCAGGGAAAATTGATTGGTTGACAAATAGTCTGTGGTCTCTGTTGGTCAGATGTACAGATTTTTATGCACTGAACACATTTAGGTCCAGAAATGTCAGCATGTGTATGCATAACCCGTACCTGTTTTCTTGGGAGGGGTCATTCTCAGATCTACAACATACTACCAACAACTGTTTGCTTCTATGTTATGCAAAGAAATGTCTTAATCCTACAAACTCTTTGCGGGAATACCTCAGTACGTCCTCTGTTCTTCCACATCTTTATACTCACACATAAAGCCACATGTACTACACAGGCTTTCCTCTGAGTTCTGCAAAATGTCACATTTCCTGATGGATTTTTGAATGATCCAGAAACGTAAGCATTCATATTCTCCAACAAATAGCAAAAATACATAAACTGTTCTTCACACAAAAAGAACCCACAAGATCCACATGTACGTCAAAATCTTTCAACCACTAAACGAAATAGAACAAGGTAATCTATTGCAACTTGTTTCCAAACTTTTCAACTTTGACGTGGCATGGGAAGATGCAAGAGTGACCTACCACTGAGGCACTGTTCATGGATGCCAGGACTGAGTTAACGGTTTCTGCAAACACAGGGATGCTGTTGACACTGACAACAATGTCACCTGTGCAACACAAAAGAGGAAGAAAAGAAAAAAGATCTGCCGTTACTACTGAACTAGCACTGGTCCTCAATGTACATTCAGGCAGAGCTGTTGCTGAATCCAAACTCTGCTGTTACTGTTTAAATGCTACTCCTCTAAAGGTCTGCACATTAACAGACATAACTGCACTTGAATTGTTTTTGAAGTCCAAGTTTGTGGACAGTCTTTATTCTGATTACACCAGAGTTTAACATATGAATCAACTTCCCAAGGAAAATGTGCCACACTAAGTAAATTAAAACATAGGCACAAAACCTTTTGGTACAGAAGTTGCTCACCCAGCTCAATTTCTCCAGATTTCATGGCAGATCCTGATGGTATCAATCCCCTTACAAAGACCCTTGTCTCACTTGAAGTTGGTGCGTGTCTTCCATTGTGCTTCTCTTCACCAGCACTGTGAGCATGACCGTTTCGGGAAGCCCCATTCTGAACGTTTGCCTTCTTGTCGAAAGCATGAACAATGCCGAGCCACGACTCAAGCCGGTCAACCTGAGTATTCAGAAGGGTCTGTTTGGCCTCGACCTTGAGGGTCACCTCAACGGTGCGATCGGGCTTTGTGCCGCGCTGCACTGATGTCCTGTGCGGGGATTTCTTACCACCCGTAATCCGCTGCTTGGGGTTAGTGGATGGGTCAGCGCTGTTGTTAACGTTCACGAGATTGGAGCCCTTCTTGCGGCGCATGATTTTCTGCAGAGCCGCTAGGTTCTTCTTTTTCTTGGCAGCAACTTGTGATGATTTGTCTGCCTGTGCCTGCTGGTGGGCTGCCTGGGAGGTCAAGAGGGTGTCTGCAAGGTGGAGATCATTCCCTGGCTCAAGGTAGAACAGTTCCCCAGAAGGTTGTACAGAGCCAGCCCAGGCTGGCTCCAAACCACTATGAAGAGGGGGAGAATAATAGATTTATTAGCCATTAGGGACCTAGATAGGTCCCATTTTCAAAACATAGGCCTACGTCTGTTAATGGATTTTTTAAAGTGGAATTTGGTATTCTTTTGCATTCAGTTTTACTTAGTTTTACCAATTAACCATGCTAACAATAACATGATAAATGAATCAGTTGTGTTGGTACTGTGTTTACATGGCTTTAAGACTTGAATATATTGCTGGATTTCTCATTTAACATTGTAAACATTAGGCTCTCTTTTATATTTACATGTTACACAGCTAGCTACTCATGATCTTGTCACACAGCAGTAGGTCTACTGCCTAGTCCTTGGACTCGTCCCATTAATGGCATTATTTAACAGCTTGTTGCCTACTTTGTCATGTTTGTAGGCCTAGGGCCATGTACTATGATATGATGTAGGGCCTGGGCCTTATGACCAGATCATGACAGCAAGCTGAAAGTAACCGCTGATTTCTACAAAATCATCATGTCACTGTGTGTGGATGGTGAATGGATACGCCCAGTTAAGCATTAGCAATCTTACTCGCTGCCACTGCCACTGTACGACCATGAATCAGAATCAAACCCCCTATCCGAAGTTACTTGGCGCGCAGGGGCCGACGGCCTGTCACGTCGAAAATCGGCCGAGGAAGGCCCAGTGAAATCTTCGCCCTCGATAACAATTCGAGGTGTTTCCCGACTTCCAGACACGCCATCTGGTTCAGAACTACTCTTCGGAATGCCCCGATTCCTCTGACGTGTTGCCATTCTATAGATCTCCTTTAATGAGGCGACATTTTTTTGAAGTCCGAAGTGAAAACGATGTTCTTACTCCGACGATCAGCCGCCATGTTGTTTACATCCGGGTCTCTCGTTGGTGTTGCCGAATTACGATTTCGAACGCGTAGTCCATTCGAACACAACACTGTCAGCCTTACGCTTTTGCAGCAGAATGCAAGACTTGTACCTTCCCATTTGACATATAATTTACTTGTCATACTGTCATCTCGTGGTAATTCTTGTTAGAATCTTTTCCAAAATGATGAAATTCTTTTTACTCGAACTACACGAAATTGCATTATTCTAAGAACTGTCTGCACATTCAAGACTGGTTCCTGTCCTACATTAAACGACCTACCAATACAGAGAAAGTAAACCAGTCTAGCGCATCTTGTAGAGGGCGCTCTACAATTTTGCAAAAGTTCGCCGCGCCGTACCAGTGTCGTCGCGTTGCGTAACGCCAGGTGAGTTTTCATGTTTTCCTGTCCACAAGAACACAGATCTGACTTGAAGATTTTATTTGGAGGAAAGGGGGAAATGCAGCTGAAAATTCGTCTGTTTGTCTCATTTTTCATACTTTTGATTTGGTTTTCGCTGACACTCTGCTCAGAGGAAGCATTTTCATTTTAAATACGCCCATAATAAGCCTACATAAGGCTAGGCTAGATTGGACGTTGTCTTCATTTCATGACGACTGACGTCCAGGGTATTTAAGTTGTGTACAAAATGACCACAAATTTGGTTCTAATTTGTTCTTGGTTTATCTTGTTAAAGAAACTAATTTTTCACGTTTACAAGTTCTTCGAGGCCTTATCTATCCGTCTGGGGGTTTAGGAATTTCAAAACTAACCATGGACTGCAAAATCGAGGAAAATAAGTGAGAGACAACGTTACTTTTGTAGACATAATTCATCCGTTCTAGAGGCCAGTTGTAAAGTGCACGCACGGACGGACATGTACAGTACAGCAATCCGAGCTAGCTGCGTGCACGCACTACGCGTGCGCGCTTTCCAGTGAAGGTCTGTTGCTCGCCTGCTAAACGGAGGCCGTGACTGGTACCTGGCTTTAACTCGCCTGCCGTCGAGCTGATATAAAAAATACAGTTCCGTTTTTGCCGGATCGGGGGCTTAAGACTGACCAATTAACCCCCTATCGGTTACCCCTAAAATGTTCATATTTTGCTCTTCTTTAAATTTCGGTTTATAAACATAAATTTGCGACACAAGCTGCTATTTTATAAGAATAACCTCGGTTAGCGTAGAAGGCTTTGTATGTGCAGGGTTCTTGTAGTTGTACTGCAAGAAGTTCATCAACGATCTCTCTTTAAATTGTTTAACATGTTTAATTTGTTCGTAGAGTTTTATTGATTAAAGATGTAGAAATACACAATATTGTAGAGATCCAATTTTTATTAAAATGAAACAGTAACTTATCTTGATAATTCAGGAATAAAAAGAGGATTGCATTGCGGGCATGATGATCGTGATGAACAGGCAAGAGCGATGCTACACTGATTGGGAACACAGTATGAAGAGGCAGTACTGGCGCGCGCAAATGCGGTAAGTAGTGATCACCGCACAAATCGTGCTGTTGATCAGCCTTTCCTTTTTTATTCGTAAACTGAACATACAATAAGCAGACTGAATTGGTAATTGGCAGTGATGAGTTGGATTTTAGAGCAATGGACAGATAGCCAGGCTGTGTCGAAGTTTTTAAACCTCAAATTAGGCGATTTTTCGTTTTTAAATTGAGGCCCAAGAGATAGTCAATCGCCGTTTTGCACTTTCATATCAGTCTAGTTTATTTTGAAAATTTATCTAGCCAGCGCTAGCGGTATAACGTTTTAAATGGAACAAATCAACAGATATTGGTAAATTGCTAGCTACAGAAATGTGCCAAAGCCTTGCCGGATAATACCCTCTCCCCTCGACACGGAACTGCCGGGTCCCTTAACTTCTATCGAGTTTTGTGGACACGTTTTGTCCGTCTATTTTAAGTCCACCTGTTAACACATAATCCATGCTCAAAAATGGCCAGGATTTGTACAAGTCGCGAATTTTAACTTCCCCGTACTGGCCGTGGTAGACTCAGCTTGCGTGCAGGTAACCATGTGACCATAACTGTCACCAACGTGCGCCACAGCCTCGCCCTCCTGCCCGATGTTGTGTGTGTACTCGGCATGGAGATCAATGGTACTCGTGGCTGAGAACCACCGTGTCGTTGTGCGGTACGGTGAGCGTTTTCGAAACCGGTAGATTCGTTTAGACTTCAGTTTCGCTGGTTCCAGTCAGAACATGTAGTTCCGATGTGCGTGTACGCGGCTCGGAATCTCGTACGCCGAATAGTTGCGCGCGCACACTATACGAACTGCACTGCCTCACGGCTGAAAACAGTCCACAACAATGGCAAGAATTAAAGTTACGTCCGACTTTATTTTCCCGTATTTGTCTTTGGTGGTGATGTGTCAAATTTCTTAATCCATCAAATGTGGAGATAAGGACGCTTAGGAGTGACAGACGTGAAATTGCCTCCTTGGAAAAGGTAGAAGTGTTGCAAAGTTTAGTTACAATTTTTTCGCCCGATTTTGCACCATTTATACAGTGGACTCCCTCCGTAACGTAGTACGGTCAAGGAGTCAACCTCGGCCGTACATAAGGCCTAACGTTACATTTATTCTCACGAAAGTAAACATGCCTACATAAAAGCAAGGAAATGCAGTTTGAAAGTTCGCGTTTTCCTTGCTTTAATGGAGCAATCTTGTAGCTAATTTTTGTTAAGGCTTACAATGATATGTTTTAGCTGTCAAAAGTTTGGGTTATGGACGTGATACTGCACAGCGCCCTCTGCTGCTCTGTAACATAGAGGCGCCAAAACTTTACTCCGGCTTTCTGGTCTGTCGCGTTAACAGTGGCATTTCATTTTATTTTGAGGCAAGACTTAGGGCATTAATATTAGGACACTAGATTCGAGACACTACAATATAAATTGATATTGAACTTAAACTGAAGGGAGGTTGAAATAACATTTTTTATGCATGTACACCTGCCTGTATTGCTTTTTAACCCCGAAATGAAATACATGTAAGATCATTTTACAAAAAAAAAAAAAATTAACCAAAAATTTTAAGTTATTGTGTGTTATGATAGAAAGAAGGCAAATAATGAAAATTGGTAAATATATGCTAAATTTACAGTTTTGGAGCCCTGTGGGATTTTTACTCATTTTCTTGGTCTATTCTTAGGCTGTTCAAATGGTTGAGGATTATTTTAGAGCCTAGTGTGACAGCTTGAAAATGACACATTTTAAGCTGTTTGCGAGAGGTAGCTTAATAAATGAGAGTGTGTATTTGGGGGGGGGGTAGTCTACAAGAAAAAGCGGCTGCCGTGATCTCACACCCAGTTTGTTTGTCTGGCTTGATGTGAAAATCTTTGGTACTTCACAAAACAGTATCTTATGTACAATATCTAGACCGTACCTTGCATGTAAACTTATCGAGGACAAAACACACCTGTTACTCTAATTTGCTGTGCAGCGAGCCCATTTATGACCTATTACCACAAAATGAGCTGAAAATCCGAATTTTCAAAAACTGAGATATTGGTATTTTCGAATTTATCAGAAAGAGAGCTTTCCAATCGCATGTACATGGAACACTTTAGGTAAAAGGATAAGGTGACATTGTCAAACTTGCTGAGAAAATTACCTTTTAAATATGCGATTCTGCAAAATATTTGGAATTAAATAGGAGACAGGTTATTCTTTCCAAATATTAAAAAACACAAAAATTGACCTCCATTTCAATATGACTCTGAACCCTCAAAATAAGAAAGAGCGGGATGCGACTTCACTCTCATTTTGTCGTGACAGGTCACATTTCTGTCCTAGAGAATGACGAGGTTGGTCTATCGATTCATGCAAAGAATGGGCGAGCTGTATACTTGTGGTGAATCTACATACAGATCTATTCTCTGACTTAAATTACCTCCCTCCCACAACAACTGTCCTGAAAACAGGGAACAAATAGTATAGATTCCTCCTAGCATAATGCTTTGAGCTATGGGATTAATTCTGTTGTCCAGTGTTGGCTTGCTACCAGTACGCAAAACTTTACTCCTGGTCTTAAGTTAATTGTGCGTCTTGTGGCTTGTGTGGGTCATACTGTTAACCCTTCGCCC
This sequence comes from Acanthaster planci, assembly GCF_001949145.1. Next base: position 611,765 of record NW_019091363.1, read on the forward strand.
GACTTCGGCAAGGTTTCATCGTAGGAAACATTCAGAGTCATCTACATGCAGTCAACACTGGTTGATCAGACACACAGTCTCCGTTGCCTCTTAAATCCAAAGGGGTCATGCCTGTGTTACAGTTCTAAACTAATGCAATTATTTCATGTTGCCGATTGGATTGTACACGGGATTAAGGATTGCTAGGCAAATTACCTGGAATTTGGAGAGCAAGCAACTTGATTTGGAACGTTTCATCGACCACTCGAATGATGATCATTGAACCTGGCAATTTGTGATATGGATATACATAGAATTGCTCACCTACCGTACAACATGCATGTGTTGTTTCGTGTGGAACAGATGTGTAACATGGGATTCCACATGAGAAGAATTAATCGGTAAGTTTCTTACAGTCAATTCGATTAATTCAATTAATCACGAATTTGTAATGGAAATTAAAGTCAGTGGTCTTTAAAATTACTGAACCTTCAAAAATATCGACAGAGAAAATGTGAAATGAGCAAAAATGGAAAGAAAAAAGTGATATTCAGTGAAAATATAGTTACAAAGCTAACTTTCAAAATACAAATTTAAAGCAATGGCAAGATATAAAGCTAATAAAGTAGAAAATAAATATAACAAAAACAGGAATTATTTCAAAGGATGGATTTGTGCCGGGGAGATGTTAATTAATTTTGGATTTTTGCCCTGTCCGACGTGTATTACAACACTGTAGGAATGATACATGTAAACGAAACAATAATAAACTAAAGGAAGGAGAACCACGAATAAAATAAAAATGGAAATCCTAATATCATTTGACTTTAAATAAAGGTTAAAATCGCCTTTGAAAAGTTACAAAATGGGAGACGGTCAAATTGAAAGATAAAAATGAACAGGGAACAGTTTATGTGAAAAATTATGAATTTATCAAAATTTTGAAAAGCAATTGTAGATAATTCTTAATTTTGCGGCCGAATTTCAGCGAATTTACGTTGCAAAAGCAGTTTCTGAGAGAGGTATTATTATAGGCCTTTGCCTATCAACGTAACACGTTCGTGCAATAACTCCTTTGCTGGGAATGTTTGCAATACTTGTAGATTTGTAAATATAATGTATACTTTATGACTCTAGATTCTTTCCGAATCTACGATAAAGTGCAGATTGGTAAAAACACTTTAAGTCTGTGCTTTTACTGAATCGAGTGACGTCATATGAGTAGTTTAACTTGTGAGATATCGTGGCTTACTTCGGCTCAGTTAATAAGGCTGCTAAGCAAAATTACAAGTTTGCGTAAAATAAGATCTTTTGTACTGTCAGGGATGGGAAGGGTTATTTGTAGCCTTTGAGTGGCGATGGTGGCGGACTAGCATATGTCGGCTTCATTTACAGGTCAATCATTGATGGAAGCTTTATTTCGTATCATCAATTAACGATTTCTGCATGAAATTCTGTGTCATTGTGTTGGTGTACGCAAAAAAAATGCACAACCTATTATTTCGGCTGCCAACCTGTTATAGCCTTTGTCGAGCCTGATGACTGCTGAGAAGTGTAACTGAGAATCCCAGAAATCTATTCTACAATATGTTATCAAGAAACTTTCCGACAGCTGGCCTCTGAGAGAATGGAAAAACACGTGCCCACAATACTGTTGCAGCAAATGCATTGAGCCAGTGATAAAAATGTTCCGTTGCCATTTCCTTCCTGCTCGTTGTACATGTATTTGGTGTTACAAGTTCAGTACCAGTCAATAGGCCCATACAAGTTGTAATCCACTTAAAGCTAGTCTGAACCCTGGATACTCGGATACTCTCTCGATATGACAATACAATCGATTCCGCGGAGCGACAATGCAATGCCTCCGGCAAATGTGGATAAAAGTATGGAGCTATTAAAGGATCAAAGCATTCAAGACCACAAAAGGAAAAAGGAGGAAAAGTGACGCGTGGGCCAAAAAAATGTTCTTGATTTTTTTTTTAATTTCTAAAGATGCAGACTGGATTTCAGGAACTGTGTTCTTTTGTCATGCTTGGCACGACGCAGACGCACAACGAAACCCATAAAATATGCTTTAGATTTCAGCGTGTTCTTTCTTTCTCGGGCACAGAGGGGTCAATGTTACACCAATATCAACTGTTGCAATATCTCTGGTGTTACAAACTAGTGCTGAAAGTTAACATCTCTCTCCATTGGTAATACATAAAAATCTGATAATACAGTATGCTTGGCTCTAAAGTAATTTCGATTATTTTTCCCCTAGTTGAAACCTTACAAGAGAAAATATAGAAGACGGTCATATTATTAGGTACGAAAGTAACAGTTAATTGCCTAGCATGCTGAAGGACGCGTACTTTCATATTGTCCGGGTGCGGTGTATGGGGTTCTGACAGAACTGATAAAATCCATGCCCTCACCAGCGGCATCGGATAGAGCTATCTGCAGAGATAACTTTGCACGTATTATAGTCATAATATCTGTTTGCAAAATAGCAATCGTATCCTCTCCAATTTACTCGAGAATGTGTGCGAGGAGGACGTTAGAATTCGATGTCATATTTTCTTCGTGCATTCCTGAATATTTCCCAAACTGACTATTCTCCAAAGTGTAGTGATTGCATGTGCGGCATGTTGCTTGACTTCTTGCTTCTGCCTCTTAAACCAGTCAGTGAGCAAATCATCGGTCGATCGGTTACCAAGAACCTGTAGGACTTTCGCGGGTATAGCTATAAAGGGTAGCATCCCTTGGCAATATGAGACCGGAAAGTATTACACGTGAACTCGAAGAATGAAATACGGCTGCCGTCTAGATCACCCCCGGCAGGCGACAGTTTCCCCAAGGAGTGATATCATTGTTTTATGGCGACCCCGTTTGGGATTAATATCTGTGTTTTATGACGCACCAGTTGACTCAGAAAACCCATTGACAGTGCTTGTTTCCATCGTAAAATGCCCTCTCCCTGAAAATACCAAGTTTGAAACCACCGTTTAATCGGCCCGGAGACGTGCGGCGTTGGCGGCTCGTAGACGCGCCGCGTGCTCTCCTAACGATGGCGGGGTTGAACTCCGCTATAAGTACAGGGCAAGAGAGGAGGTGACCACAGGGGACTCACCCCGTAGGGCAATTATGACAGATAGCAGGTGATTTTTCTTGCGAACTGGTTGTCAAAATACTTTTTGGGGGGCTCCGAACAGAAAATGCGTACAGGGATTTGAGACGTAGCATCACGTGAACGCATCAATTACTTATATTTCTCTCAGTCGATTTATTGGCCACCACACAAGGCTCAGCTCACAAACCTTATCCGGTTTACATAACCAAGGAACTTATTTCTCAAGTTGACCGATCTGAGTATCATGGCAAAAGTTACAAAATGGAACGGAGTGGGTTCACCCATTTTTTTTCAATCCACCGTAGATCAGCCCCATGCCTTTCCACTTTCCAGGGGCTTCCTCTGGCTCACAACCCTTCTTGGTTTTGCTGATCCGATTCCATCTGATCAAAGCAAAGTAACCTCAAGACGTGCCTTGCAGAAATATATACAAAATCGTGGCCTTCGGTGATTGTTTTGATTGGGGAAAACAATTTATTTTCCCGCCTGTTCAAGCATACAGCAAGTTTCGCCAAATTAAACAATTTGGCAGTTAAATTGGATCTCTAATCAAAAAATACAACCACAGGCGGGTGTATCTCTGGCGGCCATATAGGATCCTGGCTCCCAGCTGTGCGCACAGTCCGCAGCAAGGTGACCTACAAGACTCTAATACGTGCTAGTGACTTGATGTTCTTAACAACCTGAGGGGTAGTCCTATTTTAAATTAATAATCGTTCCAAGAACGAAGTATCCTTGAAGTTTGCTTTGTTTTGCCGTAAATCAAGTATGCGCAAGAATGGCAGATGGAGAGCCAATCACATGTCTGTATCTTCTTTGACATCGGCCGCGCGCAATAAGGGAAGTTCATGTACCTGACCTTCAACCAAGGGTGGTCCAGAACCAAATTTTTGAAGGGAGGGGATGGGCAAAAAAATTCAAAATTTTTTAATGTAAGCTTTCATGGCCTATCTAGGAGAGGTGAGCTTAAGTTTGGGACTTTTTACACGCTTTTGGAGGGAAAGGAAATAAAGTGAAAAAAACTCTTTTGTTAGTCATCTGGTGGTGGGGAATGGCCCCCTTTTGGACCCTTATTGATTCACCAAATAGCTAGGGCTTCTAAATCTCCACAGATTCTTAACAAACTTGAATCGTGGTAAGCCAAGAAAAGCCATTTTGTTTCATTTCTAACATTGATTTGAGATTGCATTTCATACCTGTAAAGATACATGCACCTGCTCAATATCGCAACAATTGCGTGTGAATTCCTGTCCATTCCCCGACCTTTGTTTACAGCGTGCAACAAATTTCCACATTGCCAACGATCGTCTGACAGTTCTGGAGTTGTTTACGACCCAGAAGATAGGGAACAGCATGAGGTAAAACGACAATGTTCACGCAGACAAACATGAAAATAAACACCCGGACTGCTTCAAAGGCCACGCAGCGCTCTTTTCGGAACGATTTAAGCCTCGTGCGAACACCGATTGAATTTGCGATATAAATCAACGGCGCAGTCAGAACCAGGCCGCCTGAAAATCATAGCTCACAGTCACCTTTCATCTTTGACCATTAGTCTTGTCTTGGAAGATGTACCAGTTGCTCCACGCGCCATAGCAAGTGTCCTCGGCCCACGTACGAAGTTCAAGTTCTGTTTGGGTAACAGAGATAATAGTTTTCCGCTTCACACGTGACTTATGACCAAACGTGCAATATTACTCAAAAGGACTTTTGTGAACATGTATCGTGTCACAAGTTCAGCCTGCTCAGGCGCAGGAGGGGGTGGGGTGGAATCCCTCCCCCCATTGCCATTTTTTATTTAGCAGTCCACGTCTAGAGGTTACGAGTTCCCTAAAAAGTATAAACCCTTTAAGGATCTTATTTGCATGTTCAGTTAAGGACAACTAAACATTAAATGGCTCCAAACAACGATGCTGGTGACAAATATAGTACCCCCCCGGCGAAAAAAATGTACCCCCAGCAAAATGTGGTGGATCCGCCCCCGCTGCTGGTTAGTAAAGTATCTTTTTGATTATGGGAAAGAAACTCATACACGTGAATTGTTCTCACAGCAGTTGTTAAGGCGACATCACAGTAAATAAAACACCCTGAGTTATTCACAATGAGCATAGGCCTACTTACTCATGCCGTAAATCAGCATCACGCGATGGCCTGACTGCAGCGGCATTCCCGTGCCCACGCGTGGAACCACTTTCAGCTGCGCAACCATGAGCTTAACCCATGAACTAAAAATAAATGACTGTATATAAACACAGTCCGTAATACCCGTGGTAATTGGACGAGAAATGTTTGTTCGAGGAGGCAAGGAATTTCTCTTGAGTAGGCCTATATGTTGCAAAATAATTTAAAGTAAATGTCGTAATTATGCAGCACTGGCAAATCTCTGTTACCGTAATCTACGTAATTAATTATTATATACATGACTGGCTGTCAAATCAATGAATTCAGTCAGTGATACAATGGCAAATGTCACGCTAAATTACAGCTAATAAATAGCCTACATTTTTTTGTGTATACTCCCTCATAGTCTATAATACATACAGCGTGTACCTCGATTGTATCGAGGCAATTTCTGCAGGTGATTTCCATCAGACCAGTGCAATTTGCCAACTCGGATTATTGTCAGTGGGAACTCTGATTACGCTCATTTGATTCAATTTCCCCGAGCAACAAGCGATATCGCTTTGGCCTGGGTGGGACCTCACGTCGGGCCCCATGTATACTACAGTAATATTTGTCGTCTGACAACAGGAAAGCGCGATCCTGCTGCGCTTGCAGCAACCACACAGATCCATGCTAGACCCGGGCTGACGTTGAAATTTGTGAAATTGTGATTTGTATGCCATAAATAACAGCAGTTGTTAAACCATAATCCCTGAAGCGAGAGAAAAATCATAAACTTGACAAAGAAAAAGCAAGCATCACATAAATTTCATACATTACTACATAGATACATGTACTTACAAAATAAACAAATACACTCAGTATCATAAAATGAGATGTCATAGAAACGCGACTTAGGCTAATATCGGGACTTACTGAAGAAACCAACACAGAGGATTAAGTAGTTGTGTTAAACTTCATCAACTAATACAGAAAAAGCGTTGGGATACTTACGAATGTGCTAGCACTACAATGTGACATTTATTTAACAAAATGCTAAAAATCCAGAAAGCTGCTCGAAGCGCAGCTACAAAACCAGGTTCACTGTACACGTGCATGTGTATGAATACATATACACAGTACACGTTCATCCACAGTTTTCACTTAATCTTGCTGTTTCTTTCTACCACAACTGAAGTACTGTTAATTTGAAAACCGAACTTGACCTCAAGCGAACTGCCAGCCTTGTCACACAGCACAAACTGAACAATAAATCCACCAAATCGCATTATCTGTGAACCAGGGATTTCGTTGTGTTTTTCTGTACCAATGGATATAATGCCCCTCTTTTTCTAATGGATACCCTTGAGGCGAGGGGAAAATGCCAGGTCAACGGTTTATTACGGCGAGACCTTTTATGGGATTTATAGCAGGGGTGTGCTGTTTGGTATGAAGCTCCGGCATAAGTTGGGCACACTGCATGGAATTCATCAGCAAAAACAGTCCACTTTGCTTGCATGTACTGCATGTTGGAATTTCATTCGTTTCACATTGTCGTGCTACTTTCACCAGTCGATCCAGTTGCGTGTAAACATCGGTGGTATATCGTGCCAGTGTCACCGTTAAATTAGAATGGCGACAGTGCTTTAGTTGCATTTTTTCTCATCGGATTAATCACAGAATAATCGGAAATATTCCTTGGTAATGTTGTGTGACTCCGGTGTTAGTCCTGGGATTTAGTAACTTCACGTAGTCCTCCAAATAACCAATATTTCGTAGGTTTGGTTTGAAAAAAAGGGAAAACCTGTACCTCATCGTGCAAGAAGTAATTCTTGCCCACAGTACAAATCCAACGTGGCATTCACACTTATCACAGATTTGAATCTGATCAAGCATGAATTTGATAACCATCGTCCTTGAGATGACTTTCTCGTCATCAGTTCACAACCTCAGCGGCCAAGACCTGCTGGAAACATAATTGAGTTTTAAGTGACACCTCATTGCAGTCACGCGTGACGCTGAAAATGTTCCCCAAGGAATTCTCCGCCACTCCGGATGCCGTGCATAGTTCCCCCTACTCCGTATTATCCGGGTGCATTAAACCGGGACCACAGCACACTAGACGCTTGGAAGGTGTTAACCTTCCAATTAAACCCCGTTCACTTCTCAAATTGGGCAATAAAGTCCTCACACGCCCTCAGGTGATATTGATTTATTTGAGGTGAAAACCTGGGAGAATGGTTTGTCTGGGCCCACTTAATCCCGTCCTACAGCGACTAAAGGTGTGATGTGGTTTGGTACTGAGAACATGTGTCGATGAATTCGCCTGTACTGTGGTGGCCATGAACAAGACCATGCAGCCAAGCATACAGCGAAGAAGAGAGAGCCAAGAAAAAAAAATCGAAGTTGAACCATTAGAAAATATCGAAGGGTCACACAAATTCAATTGTAAAATGTAAGTGTTTAACCTCAGCGTCATGGCGCATCAAGCAGTATGTATTTGATGTGAATCTAATATTGCATACAGAAAGCGATTGACACAATGAAACTGACAGTAAGAGAACGATACACGTAGTGTAAGAATTTAGCTGTCAGATTTCTCTCTGGAAGAAGTTCTATTAACAGAGCTGAAGCCGAGAAAATGACGCGCGATTTCAGAACATGCTTGCAAAGCCACGGGAGGCCAACTTGCCAACTTCGTAGTGGTTAAAAAGACCTTGGTCTCATGTCAGCAGTTCAAACACATAGCTTGGCCACTGAATCGCTGTATCTAAACAATGTCGTAGCATAGAGAGGGACAAGAAGATCTGTGGATTCCTGGGTGGGCCTCTCCCGAAGCCAGATGTTCACCTGTGTGATCGAACACCGTCGGGGTATCTGGACTGCTGCGACATCAAAATACGACATCAGAAAAACGGCCACCCATTGGCAAAAATGCGTATGTACATGTACAACGTGCAATAATGGGGACAAATATCATCGTTTGCTCGCGGAATCGACCTATTTGTCAAGAGGCGGGGACTAGACTCCATATTTCAATCGTGCTAATGTAAATATACAGACAAGGAGCAGATTTTTATAAGAGCGGGAGTCGCTGGAGAGGGTAAATATTTAGAATTTGATGTGGGTTTCTGTGCGTTTTCTTTGCCACTGTGGCAAACAATGTGCATGTAAATATACACCTCTATAAATTGGAGCGAATGCAATCAGCTCTATTGCAAGGGATGTTGTTATAAGGAGTTTATTGGACTTAAGTCATGATTTTACGGCTCTAAAATACAGTCGCAGAGGAATAGGGTAGGATTTGCTGTTAATCTAAAGGTATGCTTATGATTCACAACTACAATTACATTAAAGTCCAAACGTAAACTTTACCTATGCTATAAGAAAAATTTCGGCATGGCCCAATGGACCCATATTTGATGTACAGTATTAGGCTTATGCACTGTTCGTAAACGTTCTGTTTCATAAACATCATTAAAAAAAACGCCTTCAAATTCACTTCTGTTTTAATTTCACTTTCTCTTTAATTTGATTCAATTACAATACAATGAATTTACGTCACATGCTGGACGTTAATTTCCTCATCACGCCACGGGAAACGATTAAAGACTTCATGATCACAGTACAGTTTCAAAGAAACGGAAGCGACTGACGGTTTGAAACGAAACGAATCGGGTTTATTTTCTCATGCTCGCAGGCCAAGGGCAGTTAGGCGCCCACGCAAGACCACGTTCATTCATGAACAAAGCCCTTGCTACCAGAAAACTTGCACGCTTCACAAATCCCCTAGCTGGGCAACCGTCGAAGAGCCCAGAATGATTATGATATTTGAACTCCATGCGTGTGATGTTTATACAGAAGGAACCTTAATTTTCGTTGTCGCATTGAAGTTGTTGCATGCCATTGCGTGCGAAGGGGCTGCCACTGTATCGTCAGTGCAGAGACCCCGGGCCGTGCTTGGATAAAGCCCCGATGAGGCCACAGGTGTTTGATACCACTCCTAAAGAGCCTCAAATGACAACTTATTAGTTGTCTTCGAGCACGCGCGCTTGATGTTCTCATCAAGCGTAGTCGAAATCGTCATGAATCCTATCGACCGTTATCGACCAGTTAAACACTTCGTAGCACCGATCAATGGTTGCATTATAACTCAGCAAATCCGCTGGTGTTGCAGAGTTTTGTTTATGGAAATTGTGGATGGATCTTATACTACTCTTCTAAACAGACGCTGCTGTTGACTTTGCTAGCACACTGTGAACTTCAGTATATATAGTAGCCATCTTATAGGGCAATTCTTTTGCTCCACAGGGAAACCTCCTTTGTGCATACCCAATAAAACAAAGGCTCTGTTCTGCAAAATGGCAGCCATGCAAACCCTCTATTCATTGATAGCATCATCGGGATCGTGTTATATGACACATACACGGTTTTCAAAGGAATCATTGTAGCGCAATATATTCAGAGGATGCTGTATGATTGCATAAGATTTTCTCACGTATTCCATACTGCAAGCATATGTTAAATTTGTATTGCGTTCTGTTCGCTTATAAACCTAGCACTACTTTACAATTGATCTGATCAGCTGAGTGAGAACTGAAAAAAAGAAGACCAAATTACTTGTGGCCATGTTCGCTTGATTGGTTATGGTTCTTACTGTCAATTCATTACTGCCAGTTTTGACATTTGCGATAGTGAAGACGGTAAAGTTGAGAAAGCAAGTGATCGCTCTTTGTGAAGGACATCATGTTCAGTAATTGTCAAGGGTTTGGCTTACCAGTGGGCGAGGATACAGCCGATTGAATCAAAGTCGTCCACTTCGCTTGCGGGACCCGATCTCCCAGCACCGGCAGGGGCTGCTGGAGACATCCAGCGGGGCACACCGAACATGACTCGGTCAAGCTTGCTGTGGAATCTCGGTCCCAGGGCATCGTCTCTCGCGCACGAAGTCGACGCTAGATGGCCGTTGTTCTCTGCCCAGGGCAGGTTTTACACGCCTCGCATCACAACACAGAGCCTAGGACAAGAATGTGAAGAGGCTCTGTCTGGTTTGCAAGGCCGAAGGAGGGCTTGCAAAGTCTTGGATATTTCCACCAATGGCAATACGTCCGTTATAAACAGAAGCCCGTCACAATCTTCATACTTTCTGCCGATAGGTGTTACTGATAATTGCAATAGATAATCGCACGGAACTAATCCAGCTCTTTCAGCACGCTCCTATACGGTCACTTCCACCACTTGGCCTCACTTGAGATGATTTGCCACTGCTTTTTCCCGTATTTTAATCTCAAGAAAATCGTGAGACACGCGCCCACAATCAATCAAAATTCAATTGTGCGTGATTCGGGCGAAGAGTGTCTTTGCCGGCCTGACGATGAGATTGGTGAGTGTGTGTGCCTTCTGCCCCGTGTTGCGTAGCTCGCTCACCGTATGGGGAACCGGCGTGTGGATAATGTCATAACATATATGGTGACGTCAGGTGCACGCACGCATGCAGGCAGCTCTTCTCTGAGCGCTACAACAGTGTTATTGCGCTCCGGTAATGTGCACTTGTTGTCGTGATGAATCTCCCGTGTAATAATCACGACAAGTCGTTAAAATCCATTCACTCCACGAACAGGATAGAGATGTTCATTTTGTGCTCTACACCGCACTGAGCCTGGACAGGATAAAAACACATGTAGATCAGTCTTTAGGTATCATCAGTTGGTGCCGGCAGCAGCGATGTCTATCTTGTCAGTTGGGTGCATGCAGTATACAGAAATATGTGCATTATGCCTTACCCTGACGCGTCGCATTGAATTCAGAATGTGTCATTATTCTCGGCCCAATGATTTATGGGCTTTGCACGTATTCACCAAACTGTCATGGGGAAAAATACAAGAAAGGCTTCCGCCGTGTCTTTCTGTCGACGTCAAAGGTCGATGAACATAAAGGCTGCAGTCTAGCTCAACTCACCGCTTCATAATTACGATTTTCTCTCTTTTTTACCCGACTAATTTGAGTGGGCCGTAAAATCCCTTCCTCTTCAAAGCTCCCCGACAGCGACAAGTTGTTCTACATGTACGTGCAGCGCACAATAATTGCGGTAGGATCTGATGGCTGTTTGTTAAAATCTAGGATGTTTGAGGCCTCCTGACCCACTTAATTGTCGATATCTAACCCGCTCACAAAGTACCCTGGGCAGTAGAACTGTTGTTGCCTGCACGAAACCCCTTTACGGAGAAGACTTCTGTTGGTGATTTGCGCGAGCCGATAGAATTTGCAACAGTCAGGAAGCACGTGTCCAGTGTCACGGTCAAAGTTTCCTTGCCCGTCGGCAGGGGCAGCCAGCGACACTCGTGTGAATTCGGGGCGGTCTTGACTCGGTCAATCGGTTGAGTGCGCCACACAGGACGGAGTGACTTCAGTAAGTAAACCGCCCAACACAGAGAAAGGAGCAAAACATATGACTTCACATCCCATCAAGCCGTCGGTGGCAAATGTTAAGTTTCTCACACCGTTATAGACAGAGTTTATATACCGGACTTTATCACATTTTGATTCCTCTCTCCTCGACCAGAGTGCGTTTGTTTAAACACATTGACGCCGGCTATTCTCATGATCTCCCGTGGTGCGTATGTTTACCTTGGCACCAACAAAAGAGTAAAATGGAAAAATAACAGTGTTCAAACTACAGTTCCGTGAGTGTGAAAAGGCCAAGTTTAACAACCGTGCGCCATACAAACCTCTAGGCCAAAAGCAACTCTTTTTGTCCCGGGAGCTTTACACAGACCACGCGCTTATGTTGAAAGCAGCCCTTTCAATAGGCCACCAAACCGTACAAGCTTTGCGTCCCCCGGCGTCAGAGACTCAACCGGAAGCCGAACCCCTGATCGTTCTCACACGCAGGGGGGTCTGGCATTTTCTCTCCCTCAGTGGAACTTCAAAAACTCCTCTTCCTATAACGGTGGTTGGGGAAAAACTGCGTTGTGACAAGCCCTCATTGGAATCGCTTATCGGATTACAAACCGCTAAGTGCACGCACGCAGATGAAAAGCCGACACATCGTAATCCTTTCTGTACCCACTGCTCACTTGATGATGGAGATTAAAGGATTAAGGTGGAAACAATATCAAGTTTCCCTTGAAGAGGATAATCCACTCTGATCTATATGACAACTCCTATGAGATGTCGTCACACTTGGTGTGCGTCATTGTGCTAGGAATCGATACAGGGGGCAAGAAAGGCACCTGTACGCCACTCACACACTTTTGTGTCCGAGTATCTTGTGCAGCGTCAAATATTCTCTATACATTATAGTTTCTTCATCGTATGAAGCCTGATTACACTAGGAGAGAAGTTAAAACTTACCATTTATAGCACAGAAATGTGGTGTTAAAAGCAACCAGATTTTCCTACTCTTAGAAGGGCTGTTAACATCTTCTTTGACTTTATTTGACCCCATTTCTGTTGTTCAAACAGAAACACAAAAAGATATTCAAAATAATTACACAACCTGGCAGGACAATGGTACATTATATATCGCCGCGGAGAAGATTTTACAAATTTCTCACCACGAGAGGGCGTCAAGTATAGTTTGGCAAACTGAGGCTGCAGACTTTTTTGTACAATCGATTCTTACTCATTGTGATTGTAGTGATAGTAAAGTTACGTCAGGAAAGCATCGTTTTAACATAGCATAGCTTCTCGCTAGTTTTATATTTGGCCTAGCGTAGACACGAAGGATAGGTAACTGTTCGGAATGGGTTTTAACCGACGTAACCTACTCATCTTGAACTGATGGCCACGAAGATGCAACCTTTTTCATACACAGCACTTTCCTTGCAACTCCTCCCAACAGAATAATTTAAACTCATTGCTGATTACAGGTACAGCCTATTTCCAGTTATAGTGCAGTACAAATTACAAGCTTCTATACATTCTCCTGTTCGTAATATTTCAAAGTAATCTGTCTTTGGTGTCAAATAAAATAAATTTTTACACAGCTCACTGAAATGTTGGTCATACACTTTCCCTGCTGTGTTGAATTTCAACTCGGACTGTTTCTTCAGTGAACATAATTTGAAAAAAAAAACCCATCGATTTTGACATCAAATGATTTGATAAGGTTACTTACTTACACTTTTATTCCTTTGGTTGAAGTTTAAAGTCTAAGTGCTTCTCCAGAGATCTATACCCATCTTCTCTGTCCAGGTTGAAAAACTTGCGACAAAACTCAAAGAGTTAAAACTCTGGAAAACCTCATGGCAGATTTACACACTCTTACTTTGTCTGGCAAGACTATTACTTCCTTTATACGAATAAAATGAATCGATACTCAAATAACTTCCCAGAGTGGGTTCCAGTATATCTGTATCTTCAATATGAAAATCACAAATCTTTACACATTATGGTTAATAGAGCCCACCCCGTGAGTGGTGGAAGCAGGCTAGAATGACCACACCATGCCCCTTATACCTGGTATCTTTGACATTTCAACCAAATTAACCCCCATTCTTCACTCTAAACACTCAAAGATGATGCTTGAGAGTAAGGTACAGACAAATGCTTCCTGCTATACTTCGTATCACAGGAAAATAATGGTCTGTTCTATACACAACACTTTCCTTGCTACTCCTTCCAACAAAAACAATTTGAACAAACCTATTGCTAATTGCAAGTAGCCTGTCGCCTGGCTGTAGACTTCCAAAGAAAGGATGTCTGATTGGGTGTTAAATTTTATTTTCGTGACTTTTACAAAACTTTCCGTAACTTATCGATTCTTTTGAATATTACAGACCTACTACAACTGCATTCTGTCGATTTATCGCTAAGATAGTCTGTTACTACACTGTCTCGTAGTAACGCTTGTAATGTAGTTATACGATCCTATAATAATCTGGAAAAAATTCAAACTTCTTACAAGTTTTGATTGACTGTCTTGCTACCTTCAGTTTGTTTTGAGTGAATCAACAGTACAGGGTGTCCCAGAAAAAAACAAACCCTGAGGAAAGGGGTTAATATGCCCAAACCATGAGATATGATTATAATGTATGTGGATCTCCGAAAACAAGAAGCAGTATTCTTTCTAATGATACCTTGATGGTATCACCTCCTGTCATGTATGACTGAACACCATTGTCTTGAAAATGGGGCATCCAAACTCAGTTGTAACACTTTGGATAAACCAGTGAATGAAATTGTCCTCTGTCATGTTTGTCCTGGTCATGTTGCTGTGGGTGTTAACTTCTCCGTTCATCCCAAATGCTGCCTTATCCCCGATTGTCAACCATTCAAGAAACCTTCCATTGGCCTGACAGTGTTCCAGGAGCCATTGAGCAAACCCCCGTCTCCTCCTGAGGTCTCCACGCAAACGTTGGTGGCGGATGTGCATTCGGTGTGGATGGAACTGCAGGTCTAAATGCGTTATGCGGCTAAACGAATAATGGGACAGTCCAAGTCCATTCCTCCTGCAGCTGGTTCCCCTTAGCTGTTCGACAAGTTGCTGTCGAACGGCAGCAATGTTTTCAGGAGTTCGCACTGTGCGTCTCCTTCCCGAATGATCCTTATTCAAATTAAGGCTTGTCCCATGTTCTCCGTATTTGCGCACACTTTTCCCACGAGGTCGACTTTGCCGGTGGATCCCTATCATGGAAGGCTTCCCTAAATGCAGCTTGGGTGGCTTGAAAGCTCTTGTTTTCAAGAAATTTCGTCACGGCAAACACTCTTTGCTCTTTGGTAAGTACAATATGTTGCAGACTTGCAGTCCTGCTTCGAACACTTTTTAACACTGCACTAGCCTACCTCGGGGCAAGTCAACGCAATTGAACCAGATTATTGCATAACTTGAAAGTGACAAAAGGCAGTCTTCCCTCATTAAGATAACCTTTTGTTGTCACTTTCAACCAGCTCAATTTTGCACATTCAATCTACCTTTCAAATCTACCTGTTGCTCCATTGTGAATTACGACATTGCTTCCTTGTCAGTATTGGTCTGTTCTGCTTTTTGATACGTGAATTGACACATAATTATCATGGAAAGTTACATCTCTACATTTGATTGCGCCAACTTGGTTAGATCTTTAGAATCCAGTGAAACATAGTAATAAAAAGATACCTAAATCTCTCAGTACCAGTACGTCTTGGGATGATGAATATTTCTCACACAATGAAATCAGTTATCTTATAGTAACTATGTCTGTTTTCTGAACTGGAACACTATACTCTGCCTCTTAGCTGATTCAAATAAACTATGAACATAGTGATTGTTAGTCAGGTCTCCCAATCCTCTAATTTCAAGAGCCAAGTTAATCCTTACATAGCTGACTGAATTGCTCCTACAGAATTTCCAGAGTCTATGATTAATATGTGTGATGTACAACGCGACGTGCACTGGTTCTGCTGGTAGTGCCTGGCCGCCCTGGCCTCGGCTGTGATGAACGCTTTCCGTCTGAAAGCCCCGAAGTGCTTTGCATACCATACCGTATGCGTTTTCTGACACATTTTATCTACTCTTTTACACCTGAGTCGTGGGAGAAGAACCCACCAGTTTATCAAGGTTGCATGAACGCACCTGTACCTATAATGTACCGGGGCACCACCATCTGAAACTCAATTTTTCGCAATGGCTATATTCTCACGAATGACTGCCAAACCTGTCACACGCATGAGGACCCAAAACTCTGTCCAAATGGGCAAATACCTCCTGTGTGATCTTCCAGTCATCACTGTCTTTGCGTTGACTCAATTGCCAGCTTTTTCATTTCGTTCCCTGGAGATCCATACCGGTTATATTTGCACATTTCTAGCGTCACACGTGGAGCTAATTGCTACAGCTGGGCTGCAATTCCTGCTATTTGCTCCCCTCCAGGATGATCTTCAAATTTCTTGTTACCTGTGTACCTCTTCACACAGTACCCTTCCAGGCTATCTCCTAAAGAAGGTAATGTCCTTTACACTGCTTCAAGTTCTCTCTAAGTGGAACTCTTGGACTTCTCTGGATCAGTCCAGCTACCCAGTGCTCCACTACCTTCATTCTCTACTACATCACCTGCATTTGATGAGTCTGATATACAATGAGTAACTAAATTTGTATGCCATTAAATAACCTAATTTGACTTTTCCAGAAGCTCAGCTCCTCTTGGGGCCTCACTGTGTACAAGAACTAGCTCTGTTGTTAATGTACCCGAACAACTCTCTTGTTCTTAGGTAAACTACTTTTTCAACTGTAACCTGAGTGGACATATTCTGATCTGTGACTCCGTCTACACATCTCTAACTGGTATCACATTACTTCTTTTCAGCTTTTCCTGCAATCTGTCGATCGACTCAGTAATCTTTGTATTCTTCTTTGGGCAACGTAAACTTTTCCTACCTACGTGTGTCCCAATCTAACCCCAACTTAGTCAATTTAGTGTGCGGTTTCCAGCTGCTGCATTTTTCTCAGCCAGTAGGAAACCTATATAGTCTTTTAGATCTCTTTGAACGGTCGAAGTTAGGTTCTGAGCTGCCCTTGGATCGCTAGCTCCTTCCAACCATCATCTATAGGAACACGAGTACATTGTGGCCTCTTGATCTCCTGTGATTAATAACTCTAGTGACCTGAGTAAAAACATAGGTCACTGTTGAAATTCCAAATGGGAGAACGTTGAAAACAAACTACTCTTTGCCTTTTACACGATGCCAACCA
This sequence comes from Acanthaster planci, assembly GCF_001949145.1. The sequence goes on from NW_019091363.1 coordinate 628,630, forward strand.
ATCCCTAAATATTTTCTATGTTCTATCAGATAATTTCCCATCTTGAACGTATATCTGTGACTGCATCTTCATAATTAAACTTGTATTCAAACAGATGAGCATTCACGTGTCGACAATTTAGTAATAATATGCTTTTATCATTGTATTCTGACACCGTCAAGGATTCACTAATTAGGGCTTTGAATTCACTTTTGATATACAGCCTTTTGTCAGTAGCTTCTGTATCTCCTCTGGATAGTGTAATACTGATCTGTTGTTTTTAAGTTTGACCGTATCTGGTGCGGCATGTAGTAGTAAGTAATTTGTATCTGTTTTTTTACAATATTCAGAATGACCTGAATAGAACTAAGTTGCCTGTTTCCATGTATTTAAAGCTATTTTTAATCTTAGTTTCGATGTAGGAACTGTCCTTGTATCATCTTTGCTTGTACTCCTTTCATCAAAATTAGATGGATCAATTTGATTTAAGATACCTCGCATTTAGCCACATCAATTATCCCTTCATTCATGCAGATATCGTAAGTGATTTTACCTATCTTATTTTCTGGATCTGTGAACTTGTCCCGTACTTCCGCAATCTGCACGCCAATGTCCCGGCTTCCCGGAGAGGAAAAGTTTCTTCGGAAGGCTGGTTGAGCTAGATGGCAGGACTCCTCTGAGGGATAAATATCCTTTTCCACGCTGAAAGGGCGTGGTCTTCTGTAGCCAGACAATCTCCTCGTCTTCTGGGCTCTGGACTCAGTGGCGTAGCTAGGATTTTACTAGTGGGCAGGGCACAAGAATGGCACCAGCACCTCATGGGGGGCACCAGCATCTTATGGGAGGGCACCAGCTTTCAGTGATGTGGTTTACTTGGTGCAAGCTTTTTTAGCCTTGTTCAATATCCATTCATCCGTTGTTTTTTAGTGGGGGGGGCACCTGGGGCACTGGAAATTTGTGGGGGGCACGTGACCCCCAGGCCCCCCCGTCGGCTACGCCACTGTGGGACTGGACTCCACTCTCCATATCTTTTTTCCATCTTTTGAATCATCTGCGATGGAGTTGGCTCGATACTCAACCACCGTTCTCAAACCTAGTTCAGAAGTGTCTGCATTCTTACTTAATTTTTGTCTATTTTTTATGAGCGCAATACCTTCTTTACTCTGTTCCTGGGCCTATGTGGTGACCTGTCGAATTCTCGGATCTTCATTTAGCAATAAAGCCTCTGCTTCTTTCAGTGTCTCTTGAACTCTTGCATTGGCCTGGTATTGGCCCACCTCGCGACGTGCTAGGCTAGAATGACCACACCACACCCTTGTGGCCCTAATATACACTGTAAACATACTTGGTGTCTTATTTGACACTTCAGTCAAATTAGCGCCCATTCTGCACTCCAGGCACTCAAGCATAAAAGTTTGAGAATAACGTACAAACCAATATTTCTTGTCATACTTCGTACCGCAGGAAAATCCCGTCTTTGAAAAACGAGAACGTATGCTCCAGAGATCTGTTGCTGGACTCTCGGTGCACGAGAATCTCTCCCTCGTATAGTTGCGGTCTCCTGACGTGTACAGCTTTAATACCTTAAAACAAGTCTGATACTCGCTGCTGTTGTAAATAATCTTAATTTATTGGTAATTTTATCAATAGTTATGACGTCGTGAAATGGAAATTCAAAAGAAGGTATTTTCTACTTGAATAGAATTATATCTATCCGATGATTTCATGCAAGAAAAGGAGAGAATATAGCTCTAGGCTTTTGTTTGTAAATTGAGTTCCTCCAACTTGATCCCCCAATTAGATTTTTTTAAAAATTGGTGATATTTTTATGGACGACGAATGGCTGTTCACTCTCAGCAAACATGATTTGTGACTTCGATTTCCAATTTGTTTTTCTTAACCAGAATCGTTGATTGTGCTAGTACTTAACCTCAACCTTAAAAAGGACTCTTAGTATGAACAGGTCGAAACAAGCACCGGTGGCTGGCTTTAACTTGGGAAAAAAAACAGGACGGAGTTTAAGTTGCTAGTATCAGAAAAAGTTGCCTTACTGCTTATTTCATTATCACAAAGAAATATACTTTTAGTGAAAGCACATGGGTGATGTGATTATCTCCAATAAAATTATGGCCCGGCCGGACACAAATGTGATTTAATTTACTCGCTGTCAATTTTCCGCCACCTTGTGTCTTTTGGGGCGTGGATTTTATTGTCAGCGGCGCTCTTTGTTGCTGAAAACCTTGACCGACCCGTCATGTCTGGTGATGATCAAAACTTCTATCGTTGGGCTCTGGAGAACTGAATTCGAAGACTGCGCACGCGCAGTATCCCACGAATGGGAACTCTCTTTGTCTCCAGAGGGTACTCGCAATTACATGCACTTTTTAATCCTTAGGACGCACTGATCTCTGGCCTAAGACGCGGGCTGTTTTTGAAGTACCCCTCAGTGTCGAATAGAAGCACAATTTGTACCACCTTATTTTGTGAGCAGAGTCAGAGCTATTTATCATTACGATTTATGTTAAGTCTAATACACCGTGTAATATTCGCACGATCTACGCAGTTGGGTGGACCGAGTTGGCTGATCATTGTAAGTTTCCGTTAATTTAAAGCTTCATGAGGGTGCATGTCGAGATCACTTTAAAAACAATATTCGATTTTCTGAACGATTTTCTAAACAATTTTTGTGATCAATTATTTAACAACATATATAATCGATTTTTTTTCTGAACAGATGTTTTCTTTTTCGTGTACTCCCTAATTTCGTGAACAAGTACTTTTATTATGATTTTTATGTACGTTCTTCAACAATTCGCAGATAATAGAGGAAGAACACAGAAAATATAACATTTCATCTTCTACTTCGAAATATTCTCATTATTATAGCAAAACACTGTGATACAGTGATTCACAGATACTTGTATATTGTCTATATAGACTAGTTTGGAATTTCAACATCGCCAAGAAGGCTAAATACTTTCCATTTTCCACACTCCAAATCCATTCAGTTTTAGAGGCTTCCTTGTAAAGTTCTTTCACCTTAACGTCAAAATGTCGTTTCCAAGTATTCTCCCATGTCTTTCATTACATGACCTGTCGTTTGGTTTCACCGGGGTCTTAAGAGAACTTCCCGGTACCAGTACATTTGCTTCGGAGCAGTTAAAGGAAGCAAACATGCTGTGGATATTCGGCTGCACTTGTATTATGTTATAATACAAACAAGATCTAAATAGTTTTCACTGGAAAGGAAAAGGTGGTACTTTTTCCCATTCTTTTGTACAATCTATGCAGGAGGGTGCTATATGTTGATGTCACGCAAGGTACGCTTTGTCGAAAGAGCATAACAACAGTAAAAAAACCAGTCGTTCGAAATTACCCACCAACGATGGTTTGAAGAAATATTGGCTACTGCTATTGTCCAAACAAGTTGTTTAACACTCTGCGTGTCAACCTATAGCCTTTGCAGGTGTTGTTGACCCTCGCAAATTACTGGCCCGTGGATAGGATGCCCCTCCTTCGACACACAAACGCATTCTTTCAAAATCCGGTCGTACACCTCTTTTTTGGCTATTGTGCATTTTGCTTACATCGAGCTGTATGGACTGGGCACAAAGAAAAATATGATTTCTTTTGTCACACCTGGTCAGTCAAGGCCAAAGCCTTGTCAAGCAGGCTTCAGTGTTTAATCATTTATGACGTTTTGATGATGAATTGGTACACTACAATTTAATATCAGCTGCAGAGGGTTTGTTCGACATGATTTATAAATAACCGCTCACTTCCTGTGGAAGGACTGAATACTTTGTAAGATCGTTTAGTATATGGAGAAAGTAAGGTGTTGCAAGTGGACTCAATGTACCTTAGTCAGATTTGTTAAGTTGTTGAGGCCACTGTTCTCATTGTTTAGTGTCAGATAAAATGTATTTAAAAAGACTGCAGAATACAAGCTGTTAGTTTGGCTTTGGTCTTTGAAAAAGAGTGATCTTCACTTATCAGGTATTGCACAATTAAAAGACATCGAAAAAAAGCTTTGTAAGGATTTTTTCCGGGGATCACTATCGATTGTAAACTGGCAAACCATCAACGATGGTATTATGAAGCAAATAGGAAGTTTTCACCATCTTTCCCCTTTTTGCGGGGGTTGGGTGTGTTTTTATTGATTAGTTTTTCACTTTTCAATATTCCTTTTCCTTTGTTATTTTCAGTTTTTAATCCCGGTTAGGGTGGGGGGGTTAGATATGGATAGGGAGGCCCCTCCTTCGCAACGCCCATGGATACTTATTTATAATCTGTAAACAGTCCACTTGAATTTCTTCGGGAAAGTATCTATGTAAGTAGCTGCAATGAATTTTTCGGAGACACAGTTTCTCTTCAACTTTGTATTCTTGTTCAATTTATGAAAACTCTTTGACATTCCCATTTGCTTAAATGCACTGAAAAGTTCACTTTTTAAACAAATAAAATTATCCATAACTTTCCTGGACAACTGTGGGCGCTGTTGCTGTGATGTCATCCAGGGAAGACAGAGTTCAGTGCCAAGGCTTTTCTGTTCAAACTGTGCGCCTAGAATGTACTCACTTAAAACCTTTCTGATAAAGGTATTGACGCTTGCTTATTGCTCTATACATAAACATAATTGGATCGGCAAAGAAGAGAAAATCGACTCTAGTAAAATCTACATAAAATGCAGGACATTTTGTGTGTACAAATCAATGTAACATTGAGGCTTCTTCCTGAGATGGCATCACGTTCATGAATATGAAAATTCATAAGCATAAAACCAAAAGCAGTAATCTACCCTTTGATAAAGTTAAAAATTGAAAATAAGGTTAACTGAGAGAAAAAGGTACATTCTGAAGGTTGTCTTAAAACAAATTGATTGCAGCTTCTCTTAATAATATGATTAGTACATTTATTTCACGATTTTTGAATAGCGCCATCTCTTGAAATGATCGATGTTATCATTAGAGGCAGTCTGTCGCCCTCACTAGGTTAGTGATTTCAGTATACAGCAGTGTACCATCACACTAGAATTACTGTATAAAAAAAAAGAAAGAAATTCAAGAAATGACTTGAATGTGCAATGTGCTGACTGAGCAGGAAATGGTACACAGAGTAAGGGAAAATGGGTAAGGACTGTTCGTTTCGTGTTCAAGCACACCTTGACCAAATTTACAACTACATGATTGAAACTTCATTTGTTCCGATAGGGCAAAATTAAAACAAAAATAAATTGAACCAATTCCCACTATGGTTTATAAGGATCGTAGGTAGCTTCTGATGTCAATCATTTGTATTCTGGTCTTTTATCTGAGCTGTGCGACTTATTATTTAATATGCATTAAGACTTAAGGGGCTTGACGTGATAAACTTGAGCCATCATCATAGAAATATTTGATTGATGTTTGCGATCGACTCAATATTTTTTGGCAAAGGTTGGGTGGCGTTATTATGGATTATATGGAGAGCTTTAAAATGGGACTGAAACTCATGCAGGTATGCAGGATGAGAAGATTCAGTCGTTTGTAAAAGAGAAAGGTGTCTCATTGGTAATGTTCGTTTGAGCTATCGAGATGCAGAGCATCTGTTACGCAATCTGTCATCCTGAAATAGAATTTGTTTATTAATATCGACATCGTTTTATATGGCTGGAGTAACTAGATTGATAAGAGTAAAGCTGACTTCTAAAAAAATGCTTTTAAGAAGAGAGAAAAGTGCCCCAAATCGTGATTTTTTTTCAAATTTTGGTTTTTTTTTAAAGCAAAACCAGCAAGGCTAACTGCTGCCTACAAAGTGGTGTAATTGTTTTTATTTAAAACCAAATCTACTCAAATCAGCTTTGAAGCTTTCACGGGGAAGGTACAGCAAGTTAGTTGTAAAGGTTTGAAGTAGCATTATGCAAGGATATCTCTTTTATGAGTATTTGTAGTTCTGAAAAGAACCGATGGGTTGTCAAAGTTTCGGACGGTATGCCCTGTCCGTCGTCAGGAGACTGCAGAGGTATCAGTGGTGAAGCTGCTTATAATGTATCTGCAGGCGATGAGTTGTGAAGAGGATGCTAACTCAGGATCCAACTAAAAGCACTCGAGCAGAGGTGTGTCATTATGAAGGAGGGGAGCGTGTTGGAAGGTTGCCAAGGGTATAGGAGACCCATCGAATGGGAACATGTTCTTGGTATAGGAGACCCATTGGATTGGGGTGTGAGGATGGGATGCCAGATGTTGCTGGTGTTGCAACCGATGTTTTGCGGTACTGTGTTTGAGGATTTCAATGGCTTTTCTGATGCGTCGAGGGTACCAACGTTCAATGCTGGGAATGAGTTTGGCTTGGCCCCAGTCAATCTGGTGGTCTTGGGTGTGGGAATGCTTAATGATGGTAGACTTATATCGACTTCTTTCTTCCACGGGCTCTGTGTTCACTGAGTCTGATAGGGAGGTCCCTGCCGGTCTCGCCGATGTACACTTTGAAGCATTGGCAGGGGATCTTATAAACTCCTGGCTAGTGATGTGGGAATACACCGGTCCTTGTGGGAGGTCAGCAGGTTCTGTGTCTTCATGGATGCTGTATGGTACACTCGAATACCATACTGGTGGAGGATGTGCTGGATGTGATGGAAAGTACTGCCTAAGTAGGGGAAGGTGATAGACCTGTTGACCCTAACTAATTGGCTTTGGGTGTAGGTGACCATTCGGTCGGGGGTGGATCTTGGGTCTTGACTTGGCTCGCTTGTATCCATTGCGTTGCAGCGCCGTTGTGATGTGATGGAGTTCTTGGGAGAGATATTCCTTGTTGCAGACGTTGTATGCCCTGAGAACAAGGGCCCGGTTGACTGAAGACTTGATCTTGATGACTTGATGGAACGAAGCGCTATGGAGATATCTATTTGTAATCTGTATGAGTGGGTTTCCGGTTGGCTCGGCGGGCAAAGACTGCCATCCTGCTTTCTGGAAACCTAAACACCAATAAATGAGATGCTGCTATCCTTTTCTTGTTCCATGGTGAACTGGATGCTGCTATGAAGCCCATTGATGTGTTCCAGGAAGCGTTGGAGGCTGTCCTGCCCATGCTGCCATATGACAAAGGTGTCGTCCACGTACCTGAGCCAAATCTCGAGTCTGTAGTCTGCTGTGGCGATGGCGTTCTGTTCAAATTCTTCCATGAATCTGTTGGCCCAAACCGGGGATATAGGAGATCCCGTGGAGATTCTGGCCGTTTGCTCATAGAATTTCTCCCGCCAGCTGAAGTTTGATGAGTTGACGCAGGTGGGTAGCAGGTCAGGAAGTTGGTGTGGAGTGAGATCGGTGTGATCCTTAAGGGTTGGGTCTACTTGAAGCCTTCATTGACGATGTCGGAGGTGGGGACATTAGTGAAAAGGGAGACAACATCAAAGCTGATCATGATGTCGTCCGGCTGAAGAGTGAGACTTTGGATGAAGCTGGCGAACTGGTTCGAGTTCTTGATGTGGTTTTCAGTGTTACCCATCAGTGGGTGCAGGATCTTGTCGAGAAATTTGGCTGTGTTGGACGACGGGGCATGGTGGAATATCAGCCTTGTGGATCTTGGGTTGATGGAAGAACCTCGGGGATTTGGAGTTGGATGGCTAGAACTGTTTGTACAGGGACTGGGAGCTGTTGCTGGAACGTTGGAGGGATACAAGCTTGTGTCGCAGCTTCCTCTTGATGGATGGTGGGGTCTTTCTGGAGTGCACGGTAGCAGCCAGAGTTGAGAATGTCTGCTACTTTGTGGTCATACTCGGACTTGTCCATGGCCACTGTGGCGTTGCCCTTGTCTGCTTGGAGGTTGTGGATGGACTTGTCGTGGCGTAGTGGCGTGATGACTGACGGGTCTTGTCTTGAGAGGTTGGGCTTGGTTGACGTGTGTTTCTGTTTCTTCGACGGGTGAATGCTGAGGGACTAGGGCAGAGTTCATGCCCAGCGACAGAACTTCCGTTACATCAGTAAAGAGGGCACGTTGAGGGCACGGAGATCCCAGGGGTTAGGGCTGTCGGCGTGGGGATATAGGAGATGCCGTGTCTAGGGGTTGGGGCTGTCGGCGTAGGGATAAAGAAGACCCTATTACTTGAGTCAATGCGATGCTTGAACTGGTCCCGGTGACACGTTTGCAGTCTTGAGAAATTTGTTGACTTGGTGAATTTCCTTGAAGGCGTGGTCGGTAGGAGATGGGGTGAGTTGCTGGATTTTGTTGTAATCAGCAGTGGAGGTGCAGGATTGGAGCTGTTCTTGGGTGGTGGAAATGCGCTGGTCTAAAGATGAATGGGTGGATCTGGTGGTACTGATGCGGTGGCGGACAAGCGCGAGGCTTGCTTTGTGGAGGATGGAACGGGGCACTACTGGCTGCGGACAGGATCACGGAGACGGAGGCTGATCAAACCAGCCAAATCACGATGATCGTGATGAGAAAACTGCAACTTAATCCGCAATTACCGTTTTCACGAAGAGGGAAATTGTCCTCAATAGATACAATGTTAAAGGGCAAAATCCGTTTTATACCGTTTTCACGAAGAGACAAAAGTGACTCTGGAAATATATACAAATGTAACAGTATGCACCTGTCACTCGCCAATGCGGACCGTTTTCACGAAGAGACAAAATGCACACGAAATCCAGGGTTTTCACAAACAGACATATGTGTTTGTTTACAAAATAAACAATTTTGAAAATGATTTTGTAGTGTTTGTGTCATTAAAGATCTGATCTTTCATGAGGTAGCTTTTTTATAGTCAAGGGAAAGTCAAGTCTTGGGGAAATGATCGTTTACAAAAGAGACCAACTGTCTTCGAGCTCGAAACCTGGATTTTTCTTTTCGGATAGAGTTTTGTCTCTTCCTGAAAATGACGACAAATCTGATGTCGCATATGAGATCCAAGGACATCATTACCGATTGTGAAGTTAATGGACTAGTGCTGACAACATTTGCCTAAGTGCATGTGCCAAAGATGGCCCAGAAGCTTGGGTGAGGTCCAGTGATTTCTCATTGTTGAAAGGCTCCATGACGCAAACTTCATGTTCAATTCGGGCCCCATTAAATGGAATCTGCCCCTCGACTTTCTTCAAAGAACGCAATCTGACTTGAGTGATTTTTCCTTGAAATCATATTTGCCTTTAGAATATCCTTTATTGCTATGGAAACCCAGGGAATAGATGTCTTGCGTCATGCAACATTTGGCATTCTATCAACATCGCAGAAAGCCGTTACGGAAGAAAAAGAAAGAATAATAAAAACGAATGCTGAAAACCAAAATGTATATGCTTTATACTCCGCTTGATTCGGCGCGCATGGCAATATTTTTACCGTCTGAAACGGGCGGAATTGGTATCAATCGTTTGGCTACGCTGATGATGAAAGAAAACAAAACCTTGTCTTCTGATTCCATTCCATTAGCTATTGAAATTACAGACTAGGGCTTTCTTATTGGTTTGTTGGATTGCTCCTGGGGATGCAAATGATGGTTCCCACGACAGGTGCAGTGCTGTTGTTAGATTTCCCATCAGGTTCATGCATGTGAACAGGACAATCGTTTAATATTGCTTTTTTCACGATTTCAACCATACATCGATTTAACTATTAATTAATATTATACTCTACCCTCAGATTCGAAACCAGAGCTCTAATGTTGTCACATTAGGCACTCAGTTTGTTCTACACTCTGCTGAGAACATTAAAAGCATCTTGACAGTATTCATACCTCATAGCATAGGTTTTATTTTTTTCAAGCAGGTAAATTGCAGTGTCTTAGAGCAGTAGTGCGGCCCCGTGTGCATGATTGACGACTCTAATCTGTGAAGCCAAATTGATGGAAAGCAACTGATTGAATTTCTGTGAAAATGGCGCGGCAGTTATTAAATTGTGTAATCTGCTTCATGCCTTATGTATGTGCATTCTATTAGTTGCCGCGTCTCCATCCCCGTAATTGCTTTTTACCACTTTAGGTTACAAATTGTAAATAAATCTATGAGCAACTGCGTTGTCGAGTGTCGAATTTACAGTCTTTGCAATAATCTCATTACACAATTATCAGATCAGATTCAAAGCTGAGTTGAATGAAAAAATGCCCTGGTTGTATCTCCTTGAGGTTTTTTGTTTGTTTGTTTGTTTGCTAAAGGTGGCCTCACACTAGAGTTGGCTACTTTGGAGGCTTGGCGAACTGGGTTCACGGCACTTTCGCTCGAGAAACGCCGCGACTTGTACATATTGATTGTACAATTGTACATAATTTTCTGCGACTGTTTTGCGACGTTCGTGCGAAAGTCTTGCGACGGTTGCGCGAAATTCGCGGCTTTTTGGTTAGCTTGTTTGCAATTTTGGGGGCAAGTTCTATCAGCGACAACTCGTTTGTTTCTTCTGTGTATTGACGGTTTTTGTCCGGATTCACGAGTTTCCCTCCCTCACGATCTCTGGCTTTGCTCCATGGGCAGATGTGTGTCGTTCGTAGATGCCTTATTAGGCACCCTCGTGTTCCTTCGGCTCGACCTCGTTGTAGTTTAATGTCCTGTTGTACAGCGCATCATCCTGCAGGTTGGGACCATTTCACTTCGATAATCAGAAACCACCTCTTACTCGACGTCAAACTTGCAAGCTTAACAGACGGCTTGGGAATTCAAACACTGTCATGGGTAGACAGAGGGCACTGGTGACAAAGCACTAACAGACTACACCAAGATTCGAATCTAGAAGGCCAGTGTTCTCAGCACCCCAATCTATGAAACTTACTCCTGGACCACTTACACGAGTTAAGAACGCCGGGTCAGTGCCTGCCGCATGTGGTGTCTCAAGGTGTCCAAGGAATCAGCTTGCAGGACCATATCTTACACAGTGATATCGAGCAGTAAGCCAAAGATGTCCAGCATGTATTCCCTGTTGAGCCGCCACTGCCCTCTGTGGATGGAACATATCCGACACATGGAGGATGGGAGGCTGCCAGAAGACATCTTGTACGGACAGCTGGCCACTAACACCAGACGGGTCAATTGCCCTTCACTCCGATTCAAGGACACCTGCAGGAGAGACCTTAAAGCCTGCAACATCTCTCCAGACAGATGGAAGATGCTTGCTGTGTAGATCGAGATGCCTGGCGTGACGGGCGTCAGGCTATCCGCGAGGGCATCGCAGATGCAGACGTGAGGAGAGGTCAGCTCGCAACAGAAGAGAGACCGGAAGAAGCGTGCTGCAATAACCCTTGCGACCTAGGCTTCTCCGTTCATTTACAATAAGTACAACAGGGACTGCGTATCGATCTGCGCAGCCACATGAGACAACGCAATGGCCCTACAAACAGACAACAGCCAAGGGGTGCATCAAGCTTGGTCTCCTACGAACTGACCTGTCGATGATGACTGTCTCCAGGTCTTGTTCAGTGTGCAGTCAGCCCACGAATCCCAAAGGATTATTGTCCCAGTATGGACTTCCAATTATCCTCATAGATTTAGGTTTTTGTTTAGGCTATTCGTTTTAGGCTATTCGTGCTGCAGCACAGTAATGAATTGCTCGCGAATACAGGTAATATTTTTATAGAAATGCTTGTGTATGACGACCAGTTTGATATAATCTAGTTTTCATTTTGGTGTTAAATCTACCGTAAATGGCAGTTAGTTTTCAAAGTAAAGTTTCGGCAAGTGTGTTTGGATTGTTAAGAGCAAGTTGGATGATTGCGGAGCCGTGAAGCAAATTATTATTACATGTATTATAAAAGACGAAACAAGCATAAAAGCTATAAGTCGCCATCCAGCAACCCACGAAAGCGTCAAGTAAAAGCACGTAGAAAAAAGTTATACAAGAGATAAATCATGGTCCAATGAAAGGGCGAAGTTATTTGCCTTCTCTTTGAAAGAATGGACCTTACCAGCTTCACATATCGCACCATCCAAACGGTTCGAAAGTACAACTGTACTCGGTGAGAAGCAGCGTTTGTACTGGTAAGTGCGTAACCATAGAGCTGATTAGCAGTGTTCCGAAACAAATCAGCTGTGAAAATCAAGAACGCTCCCTTGAGGAGCTCCTGAGCTTACCGAATGCCAATCACTCAAACAGCCTTCAACAGAAGCACAATGGAGACGGCACCTGAGGAATTGTGTCAAAATTGTAAACACTGATCTACCAATTCCAAAGTGATGAAGCTTAAACGCTAAACATCACACGATCAAAAAGCTGACATGTTAAGCTGAACCAACCTAGCCTCATGACCACGATCCAGAGCTGATTGAATTTTGTGGGTGATCGGAGGAGTGCATCATTTGTTCCAAGATTCTTACGATAAGCAAACTGATTAGGGGGATAGCAAATGTGATTGCTCCAAATCACACCTGGAAGATTCAAAGGCCAGATTATTCACTAGACACCCACATACTCCGAGCGGAACAAAAGAAGGCGTTTTGGGGGTACCCGATTGATCTCCATTATATAATGGATCTCCATTATATAATGGAGATCAAAGTACTCGCAGCATAGGCGCACATTTATAATAGAGATCAGTGGCGCGTTAGACGCGGAGCACGCTGAGTACGCGTAACGAATTTATTCCTTAGTCCAGTTTGTAAGTGACTTCGTCACAAAGGCGGAAGCGCCACGATTTGTACGCTGCCTTTGGACGACCGCTGAAATGCTGGTTAACTTCCGGTTCCATTTAAAGGCGATCAATGCATGTAACCGTTGATCTCTAATATAAAGAACTCTATGTGCATGTGCAATGGGCGTGATTTAAACTGAAGTGACGTCACACTTACGAACCGGATATTCGTCCTCGACTCCATGGGCTGCGTGCGTGTTCCTTCACTAGTGCAAGCCATGGTAGGAACCAACAGTGCGCGGCAAGATCCTACATATGGGAACGAGGTTGCAGATAGTGGCCTTTGCGTACACGCGGAACACGTGCAATAACCCGCTTGGAAAACCATTGATACAAATGCCTGTCTTTCTTTTGCCGCATGGGGGTGCACTTCAACTCGGGGCGGATTGAGTTTCGAATATTCCATGCCCTCAAAGTCATCGAAGCCATTTGAAAGACCATGCTTTTTCCTTTGTCAAATGGCCACAAGTATTTCCTTGAAAAGAGTATGCGTGAAATCGTGACGGCTGTGGCCATTTGGTGATGGTTGGGAACGATTACTTGCAAGTGGTTGAGAGTCCGTCACGATCTCAGGTCCTGTCCGATGAGAGATTATTGATCACGATTTCTGCCTGGGTCTCTAGCGCGTGCAATGAAACGTGAACGCGTTAAATTAGCAGCGTCGGTGGCACGAGCTTTGCGCGACAATGCAGACAGTTAGGGCTCGCATCGAACAAGCGAACCAGCATCACAACGTGTGGGGGCGAACCTGCGCTACCGCTGTCGGGGGGGGGGCTTTCATTGAAACTGGCGACACGTGTTGTGTGGGCGCGCGGAACGCACTGTGAAACAGGGGGCGTGACCCATTGCCGCCACGACATGCACGAGTTGTGAGACTGCGGGACAAGGGGAACTCGAGGGGAATTAATGCAGCGGTCGGCAACCTCTCGTTATTTCCCCAAAAAAGGAGACCACGCATTTGATGATTACAATAAACTCACCAAGAAGAGATGTTTTGGGCTTAAAGTGCTTTATGCTTTTCTTTAATGATGCGAGACCAAAAAGTGCCGACAAGGTCGGTCGACTAGTGAAAGGTTATCGAGGTATAGCTGTGGCGCCAATAATTCCATCCGTTAACGCAAACAAGGCCAGGGAAAAACAAACAGATGTTGAAAAATAAAAGGGAAAAGCCGTAATGATTATCTCAAGATGTAAAGTTAATCACAGGTGCCCAAACAAAACTTGTGGGGGCGTCGGATGGGTTGAGCCTGGTGCCCCATCTTCCATTTGTAGTGTGTTTGTTAGATGCTAACACATAATCACTTCACTGAAAAAAAGAAGTGGAGAGAGGTGGTTGATCCTGGCTACTCACATCCATGTTCTTGTAAAGTAAGGAAGGGGTTAAATGATTCACATGGCTTTTTAACATGTGCCTTGTATTCAGTGTTCAAGCAGGCTACAGTCAGGACAGTAAAGTAAATACAATGGCGAATATGGGAACATTCTAACATGTCGCTAATGATGCCACTGACGTCATTCACATTCGTCATCCACGTCCAGTGTTTGTTCTAATGCGGCTCCGTCTGGTTCTTTATTTCATACACTTGTGACACATCAGAGCTTTACGGTGTTTACATAGACGAAAGTTGGTGCCGTAGGCGCATCCGTTGTGCATGAACAACCTTGCTGTCACATTTACCGAACTGCGTGCTTCAGTTTCAAAGAATGTAAACGTGCGGTATTGCGATGAGTAAACGACAAAATTTCAGTCTCACCGATGACGTCAAGAAGTGTAAACGCAAGAGACTGTTTGTGATTTTTAAAATTTGGATATGCAAATAAGAGCTGTTTCGACATATCAAAAATTCTATTCTAAAAAGAAATGAAAGGGCTGCGTAGCACCGTGATCAAAATATTGACAAGAATATAATATCAAATCAGTGCTCTAGAATAAGTAATTGCCGAGCTTTCGGGAACCGAGTACCTTCTTCAGGGCAAGCAGATTCAGTTCGCTGAACTGACGTGAACTGAATCTTCTTGCACTGAAGAAGGTACTCAGTTACTGGAAGTTCGGCAATTACATATTTCAGAGCACTGATTACATATTATATTCTTGTCAACATTCTATTCTAAAAGCTGGCTTCGTCAGTGAAACAGATACAATGAATACACTTTTTCACGGTGTGACGACGACCTAGTGTCAAAACGTAAATAATGAGAAGTAACAGCAGTGTTGCATTTAACAGCGTGTTTTACAATTAGAAGTTGAGCTATAGATTTTGCGAAATCACGTGGTTTGCAATGTGTTTGCCGGCTGAGCTCAGTGCCTGTTCTGTGTCAGTAAATTGCTGGCACACATGGATAAAATTACTTCCCCTAAATGTCCCATGGAACAAGCCTTTATACAGAAACGTTTGATCGCCACACACATGAAATATTTTTAAAAGTACATGTATGCACACGTTAGTCTCACGAACGTAAGTGAAAACTATCATGTATACTTACGTGACCTAACGGTTTTTACGTGCAAACATGAATGAATATGTACGTACTAGATATAGTTTCACGTACGTACGTAAAATAAACGGTGGCGCGGCGGTAATACGTTCCCGAATCTTTTCCAAATTTTCACATTACGCAATAGACTTGCTGCTCTCTCTCCTTTTCCAGAACTGTATACCCCCCCCATTATTGTCAGTCCCCAGGCTGATCCACCGAGAACACAAGTTAACAGTATCAACTACGACGGGATTGATTATGAGGATCTCTGGGGTTGAGTGACCGTCCAGTGCCTTCAACAGGATGACGCTAAAGTAATTGAAATCTTTTCCGAACGACATTTGATATCTCCCGGCTTTCTGTTGGAAGATTATTTTTTTTAATCTGTCGAGTATCGTAGTAAAAATCATTATTTTCTGGGATTGCTGAGTAAGATTTCAAAATAGATTTTGAAATGGACCTGCTTCTAGATTTGAATGAACCCTCTCCCGTTTGTTTGGCTTTATCTTCACAAATGAGACTCTACCTACATTAATTTAATGCACTTCAGTTACATAGATGAAAACAGTTTCGTCCCATGACCAGATGTGACTTGGGGGGGGGGGCTATTTCTGTATTGAATCATTAAAACTTGAATGGAGATTCTCAGCTGGGGACTTCTTCACTCTGACTCATTTCCATATACATGTACACAGCCGTACTTGAAGCGTTTCGTGCCCCAGGCACCGATAGGCGAAACTCCATGAGCGGCTTGTACGCACAGTTACCTATAGTGCTGCTTGGCGAGTGAGCCTGTTTTTTTTTTGTTTTTTCCGCGTGTTGATGCCAAGTTGGATTATGTTGGAAACAAATTTAGTCTGAAGCTTTCCTCTAAGAAGGCAGAGAGAGAGGTACCCGAAAAAATTTGGGGTTTTGTTTGATTTTTGGTGTTTGTGCTTCATGACACACCTACTTTCGTTTCAATTCATAGGCCTTTACAGACTTTTCACATAGGCCCTGATTTTTTTCGTAGATCGACCCTAGGCATGCGGCCGAGACTATACCTGAATATTTAGACAATTCAGGTTGTGAAGAATGTAATCACTTGGTTAGGGTGAAAATTGTATTTTGTTTTATTCAGATCCCACGTCGCATTTCTTTGAATATGTACAGGAATCTGGACTTGTATCCTACCGCTAGTCATTACCGGATGTTTACTGGGGATGTCACACGTTTTGCAGGACGTGACGTCTTGTGAACATTTCCGTAGGAAGCATAAAATGGAAAGAACGTACGTGCACATTATACCAATACCACCCAGCGTTGTCACTATTTTCTCGAGCATGTTAGCACGTGCACTGCTCGTGTGATACTTCAGGTGCCTGATCACCGCTGAGAAATATATGTGCATAATAACAATACATGGTGTTTCAGATCATCACTAATTACAACTTCGAAACGTTGCCTCTGATGGTGCACGCCTTCTCTTGTTTTGCGAAGCAAATACACCGTTCAGAAAAACAAAATTCTGGTCGACTGAAATTTGGTTGCAATTCAGTTTCACAGATAAAATGAACGACTGAATCTAAACTATCAGCACCCTAAAGACAAAGATAACTTGACTAGACACTTGAAGTCAATTAAAACACAGTCAAGAAAACAGCTGATATTTGTTGTCACGTTTTCCATTCAAAATGTGGATTATGTAATCAAATTAAATTTGTCATTTCGGAAAGGTCACAACAAATTTTCGAGTAGAACAGCACTGTCAAAATTTATTTTTAAACTGTGGTCAGAAGCCACATTCTCGAGACGCATTCTGTTTGGCTAGGGAATTCCTGCACAGAAGACTCGTGCATTTTATTATCTTGATTTCCTGAATTGCGAAATATTTAAAGTTGGGGGAACTATAGCATAATTAGATCAGGACTGAGACAGCCAAATTTATGGAACTGACCAATGAATACCATAAATACAGCGTAATTTGATTTGGTTTATGCCGATGGTTGTAAATTCACTTAATACCTATAGACAGACATACACGTAAAAGTTGTCAAGATTATTTCAGTTAACTTCAGTGTGTAATTTTGTTAGTGATGAAGTCCTTTGATATCACTCTACACAATTCTAGCAAAATCATTTACGTCACCAGCATTTCATGATGTCATTTATTTCACCCCTCAAACATTCCATTCCAAAGTATAAATAATTACACACAATGAAGCCTGAAAGACACATTTCACAAATTTCTAACTCACAGTTTGGGCCTTCTGTTGTGAATCGCACGCAATTTATCAAAACAAGTGGAAATGACTTCAGCCCAGGCCGATTTTACATGCCACGAACAGCCTGCGTATTGGAATCCATTCATGATCTTTAATCATATTGTTCCTTCCTTCGCGGACACGTCAGTTAAAGTAATAATATATCAAATGTTTTGGCTTGACATTGCATTGATGAGCAGTTCTCAATCCTTTACTTTTTATGTTTGGTAGTTTAAAATATTTAGCCGATCTCTACTTGCAAATTTTAAATTTTAATTCAAGATGTGGATGTTTGAAATCGTCCTCTCCTTTTTTTTTTTTAAATCTTAGAAGCATCTTTATGCAACTTTATGGTCCACTCCCATAATGTGAGAACCGTTTGAAATCCTGTCGGACGATCAGCACATGGACAAGTGCACTTTTTCGAAGATTTAAAATTCACCACGCTTTTCTGGCCAACAATGCTCTGTTGCTGTGATATAAACCACGGGAAGATAGTGTTCAATTAACACCTAGATAATTATGTTTTTCCTGCTTTAATTGCAAACCCAAGTTGTCTCATTAAAACAATTCCTTAAAAGGCAGCTTATTGGCTTATTGCCGTGTATTTACACATTGGATCCCCGAAGAAATGTCAGTTTAGAATTTAGAAGTTTTCTACTTGGTATGTATGACATCTCAGTTTTGGTCATGAAACTGGAAATTCGTATTAGCATGAAGACCACAAGGCGTGAAAACATGTTATGAAAATGGCAATGCAAAAATTGAAATAAGGTTAATTGAAACACAACAGTACATATAAACAGCAAGTTCCAGGACATTAGAAAAAAGTAACCAAATTCCTGGCGTTAGTTGGTGTGCCGCATTAGCATCACGAGAATGATCTCGAAAACTGGATTTGAAAAAAAAAATTGCGAGAAAAGTAAAATGCTGCTCATATATATAGGCTTACCATTATAACACGCAGCAGTTCGACAGCGTATGCCATAACTGCTCAGTGTTGTCTCCAGATATATTCCCGTTGCTACGAGTTAAGACATCGTATAGATATCCGTCCTAGGCCCTCTTAGCAATACAATAACGCGCACGCCACTCTCATCGGCACGCGGTGAGATACCCCATATAGCACGCGCATCAAATCCGATTTGCTCCATTGCGTTCGACACGTAATAAAGGTCGTATGAGAAGGCACTCCATATTTAAACGCAGCAAGTCGAGAGTGTGAATTGCCTCAGTGCAAATAGTCCAGCGTTGCTCTGAAATCAGGGGATCGGATGAAAGCCACGTGAATCGGAAAATCGAATCAATTTTGGACAGCAATCAATACAGAAAAATAATACCTTTGAGACCATTGGTATTGCTGTTGCCAAGCCACAGACACTGCAACCAGTGTATGTTCAAATATGTTCATTCCTATGTCACATTTTGACCAGACACACAGAAAGAGACACATGACAACTGGTCACATTGTTTTATTATAAGAAATCAAAGCACATTACATGATATAGTTCATCAGTGATGGGCACTCTTGAGGCTCAATGAAATAATTTCAGACCTTGTTCTTCTTATCTGCTTTGTTTTACATGAAAGTTACATTGTGTTCTTCCGTTTGCGACTGCGTAGGTGTACCTTTTACAATGAACATGGCAGTCCGCAGATCATAGTGCACATTATCCGGTTGCCGAGGGAAACATATCGGCATGGAGGAGTTTGGAGTGTTGTAGTCCTCCATGGTATCGATAGATGACTACGAATCCATATGACTAACGCTATTAAATGCAGTCCACGTGCTGGAACAGAGTACAGAGAAATAGCACTTAACGTACATGTTCATATCATCAGACGGCAGGAGGAAAAGGACAGTGCCGACGGTTTTATTCTCTCCCCCATGAACCATGCAACTGCCCCATGATTTTCACTTCGTCGGAGATAACGAGGAGGTGTTGCCATTCGTTCATTATGATGAGTTTTCGTCCTGGCGTTATCGTGGAGATAGCCGACCAGCATCCTTGTCAAAATTCCCACGCGGTGAAGTTTTTGATCAGGCTAGGGAGTCACTTGCGCTTTGAAGGTGACCGTGACTGGGCCGCAACCACCTTCACGTTAAAATCGTCGTGTATGCTGTGCGTCCGCTCAGATATTGAGAGTGGACTGTACTGAGCGATGGTCCATTGAACGTTTGGATCATTCCCAATATCACGATCAAGCGAATTGCATCGTGTCGTGTGCCAGCATGTCATCCGACTCTGAGTTTCCCGCCGTGGTGGAATTGAATGTTGGCGGGCAGCTGTATACAACAGCCCTGTCCACGCTGACCCAGCAAGGGGACTCCATGCTGGCTCAGATGTTCACAGGCCGGACCCGGGGACCACTGCAAAGAGATTCACGAGGTCGTTACTTCATAGACCGTGACGGCTCGCTCTTCAAGTACATACTAGATTACCTGCGCAATCAAAAACTGGTGCTACCCGAGAATTTCGCTGAGCGAGGGCGACTGAGGCAGGAGGCGGAATACTACCAACTATCGCGCCTAGCCAATGCTCTGTCAGAAGCCGCTCAGGCTGACAGCACAGCCGACAATGTCGGAAACTCGGTCAGCGTGGAGAACAGGTCTGACTCACCCGGGTTCTTGACCATCGGATACCGGGGAACCTTCGCCTTCGGACGGGACGGGCTGGCCGACGTCAAATTCCGAAAGATCCTGAGAATTCTGGTGAGCGGCCGCGTGGCGCTTGCACGGGAGGTGTTCGGGGACTCTCTGAACGAGACACGCGACCCTGACCGCGGCATGAGCTCGCGGTACAGCGCCAGATTCTACCTGAAACACGTGTACCTGGAACAAGCGTTTGATCTGTTGGCCAGTCACAACTTTAAGTTCATCAGTTGCTGTGCGTCGGGTACCAGCTCTGGCCCGCCAGAGAGTGACGAAAGTAAGTGGCACCATTACAACGAGTTTGTGTTCCAGCGTCTATAGACATGTACGTTGTTGCTATCGAATATCATTCCATATTTATGCACGAAACTGTATTGTCTTAAAAGCTACGTAGCAGAACACTGGGAATCTCCCTTGCACTAACATTAAACTATTCTAAACCTTATGCTTTGGCAATGATAAGCTCTTTTCAGGGTACCAGTAAGTAGTAGTAGACCTAACGTTGAAAATCCAGAGTGTTGCCGACGAGTACAGAAACAGTGTCGATGGTTTCATCATGCTGGGACCGACCCTGCCTCCGGGGACGCGGACAAATGGAAAGAAGTTCCCATCATGCAGTCTTGCCTCTTCTCCAATCTACGACATACGTGACAAGCGTTCAAAGAACGCTGTCAGGCCATCCTTCTTGCAGGTTGGATTGGTGGATTCCTTTGCATGCACGCAACCCATCTCGGTGCAGCTACAACTTCATTACCCAGGACTGGAGCCGGAGTGACAAAATGCTTATCCGAGTCGACGATTTTAATCAAGCCAGGAAGCGTCGGAATCGAGAAGCCTCGCTTGATATGTTTTAATAACAGCTCCTCCTCCGTGCTGGTGATAATATTGGAAGTCACCATTGCTGTAATCTACCCTCTCCATCCACCCGCGCTGTCTCGCAATATCATGGAGTTTTTGCGTTTAACCGTAGGCCTGCATCTAACCCGTCCGTTGCTGTAAATAACTGCAGTAGTCTTTCCCGAATGGTGAAACATCGAGTTTAGCGAGTTGCAGCATTGGATCTCTTGTGGGCACTTCCGTGTATAAATTATATGCCCATGCCTGGCTTTCAGGGCCAGCCAGGGCATCGTGTTAGTCTCCCGTCAGCAAGCACCAGCCTAAACGTATGTGGCCAGTTTGCATGCCCCTTAGGACAGAGCAGAGTGAAAGGTACACGGAAAAAACCAAGCCAGACCTTGCATTTCAAGTGCTCAGTACTGATATCCACGGGGACCATACGATGCATCCCTGTTTTTTTAGCGTCATAGAAACTGCTAGAAGTAACCCACGACCGTAGCATCGCAACGAAAGTATCACATGTAAATAATAACATTCCACTATTTATATCACACTTACATTCAACTGTGATCAGTCTCTCAGAATCAATCAGACTGTTGTTTCTTCGATCACATATCATAGTTGCATTTATTAATACATAAACAGACACAATGAAGGAAAAGTAGTAATTCTTGTTAACAATTAAATGTGCCTATCAGCTCTCTGGTATTGTCACAACTTCTTGTCGTCGATACATGTTACAAGTCGGTGACAGAAATGGCATTATATCGTATTGTTTCAGTACGCCGTGTATCGTCCAACTATACAAAGGCTACTTGTAAAGAGAAGCAAATACCACAGGTCAGTACTTGTCATTTAGTCTGCAAGTGTTCATGAAGATGCCACATGGCAGTGGAATTGTGTTGTAGAGAATAACAGCGCCACCAGTCCTTACTTCCAGCATTTTCTAATATTCAGTTGATATCTGCCCTTGGAGCCAAAGTTCAAAAATAATTTTCTCCATTTTGGACATTTGGATTTTGCCTTCATTTGTGATCTTGACAGATACCTCTATAGTGAGATGTGTTGGTTGGAACATTTTTTTGGCAGTTTCAGCTCACGCCTTGACTCCGGGAAATGATCATATGAAATAGAAATAAAAACCTTATTTGCAGCAGGCACTCTTGATGAAGCACGCCAAGCAGGCTATGAGTTTGTCCCAGTCATAAAAATCTAATTTAACAAAGAATGCTAATCCCCCAGCCTTGTTCTTTCTTAATATTTTCAATCAGTCATTTTGTTTCTGTTCTCTCCCAAAATGAAAACACTTCATTTGAAACAAATTCAGCTCTAGGACTAGTTACTAAAGTTGCAAAACATGAAAATGTTGCAAACAATTCGATTATTTTGCTACTTTGAACGCTTTCAATTTTGTAAATAATGTACATGAACTTGAACCTTAGAACAAATTTAACGATATTATGGTGCATAAAAGGGTGTTTAAAGGGACTTGTTTTGAACAAATGAATGGAAAATATTTTAGCTGTGTTCACTTTAGCGTTTCAAAATACAACAAAATTGCTTACTTGTAAGAGACTGATTCTCCTTATCTCAGAGTATAACTGGACCCCCTTTAAAAACTTAGACTCCAATGAAGTACTTGTCTCAAATTGTTTGCAAACATTTCTTCGCAATATGTCTTTACGGGATTAGCAAATTAATTTCTCTTACGCATATCAGTAGGCCAGTCTAAATTCGGATTTGTTTCTGTGGATTCAAACTGCAGTGAAATTGTCGCTACTCACAATGTAAACAATTCTTAACTATTTTCCTCCTGCGAACAAACTTAACGGAATTGTCCCTGGAACTGAAACTTATCGTATACCAAAAGGCATTGCAAATGCATCAAATTATGAAACTGTAAGATTGAACATGAAAACAAAGTTGTAATTTCTATTGTAATACATAACAACTTGTTGTGGAGAGAAATATAATTGCATATATGAATATAGAAATGGATTGTGTTGTTGCCTTGGTATGCGACTCGTTGGAATAAATTCTTCATTATGAATGCGAGATAGAACTCCACATGCATGGCATTGTTTTTATATTGTGCTGAAGTGGATTTAACGTATCGTTCTTATTGCACCTATAGATACCAAAAGTTATGCCGTATGAAACACGCATTTGAAACGGATTTACTGTTTTGGGGGGGAGGGGTGGAGTGAATTTAACATCTTTTGCAATCTCTGGCCTTTTTATGGTGTCATCAGTATTGCTTATTGTCCGACCATTTGACAGTCTTGTCAGAGCCATTAAAAAGGGTTTTAAGGTATACATGTACTGGATTTAAGCGTATGCACAATGCCAAGCGTTGGTCTTTAAGATATGTAGGTTAATGGCAAGTAGTATTCAGTGCGCTGAGAGCAGGTGTCTGCAAAACAGGTTGCAGGTGAATTAGATATGTATCAATCACAGAGTACAGTTAATGTACCGTGATGCATTATTGCGTCCGGGATAGATGCGATTTTTGCTGGGGGTTGTTGTCGGTATTTAAGGCACTTATTTGTGAGAAATTTGCATTTAAAGAGAGTCCGAATTAAACATGTATTTCACTTTACCAGACTGAGGTTTGTCAAGTCGATTATACCTATAATTGGGACAAAAACAAACATGATGAAGTATCCCTTGCCCAGAGGAAAATCGCCATTGTTTAGTGGCTCAATATTTCGAGTCTGTATTTAATATTGACATGACTGTGCTCGTATTCTAAAGGATTTTCTAGGTTCATGTCCCGACGGCTGCCTTGGCCAACGCCAAGGGCTCCCTCCGCACGAGCTGGGGTGTTTTAATAAATTCAGTGCTGCGCAAGCAAGTGGACTGCAACACTGCCAGCGGCTTGCATGCGCGCGTCCACCTGCACTGAGCGAGACCCTGTAACAACACGAAAAACCTCCCTAGTCGTGTCTGCACCGCGCCTTGCAAAATGGCCGGCAGGGCAATCCGGCAACTCGCGTTTGCGCCAACGACCCGCATTAAGAGCAGGCCCAGTTTTTCTTCCCTCTACTCGGGCAAGTTGCATCAGCGAAATTCTATGATATACATATTGACAGAGGCCTGCTTGAGAATGATATTAACCGATAAGCTTTCTGCCTGACACACGTTTCCGCCATGGGCTTTTTCATTTTATTACTGAGGTACTTCCTGCTTCGTAACATCTAACTGGTATAGTCATTACCTTGCAACACGAGCTGCAAGCATTAAATTTGAATCTTTCAGTAGCAAACGGGCTACAAATTCAGGTGGTGCATTTGTGTCAGGAACTTCCTGTTGCTCTCTGTTTCCTTTGAGCTCTCTGATCCAGCAACATAATTTAACAGCGCACTGTCCTCTTTTAATCAAGGATTGTTATATTTTTGTGTGTTTGCTTTTCTTTTGCCACTGATGTATATGGAGCGCTTCATACGCCACTCTCTGAAAATCATATATTTAACAGGTTTTCACAGACTGGTGTCTGAACACCTAAAATATCTTACACACATCCTGTCAAGATTTCTAAAGCTGACCCAGCTTGTAATTTATTTCCCTGATAATCGCAATGCATGATAGAGCCCGGAAAAGGACTAAAGATGATGGTGATAATTTCGTCAGTTTCACCGCATAGAGGAATAAGTGACAGCTTCTGTCGGTAAGAGATTGCAGTGGATCCCTGAACAATAAAAAAGGATGTCCAAACGGAAAACGGGGTTTTCTCGTTAGACCAGCCTTTAGCTCTTGTTCTTCACATGGCTGGATTCTTTCTTCCGTTTGTTTTATATCCAGTGACCTCTTTACTCCACCTCTCTGTCATCTCTCTGCATATTTTGCCGCCATTTGTCGACCTTCAGTTTTCATTGCTTTGCAAACACTTCGCCAGTTTGTGTCCCTGCTCGTAATGCCTATGCAAATTAAACTGATAGATTGAAATTCAGGGACCTGCGTGTCCTGCAAATTGCAGTTCCTTGGCGACTGAAAATTTTAATACCATGAAGTGCATGATACCAAGCGGGCACTCATTTCAGCTACACGTGCGGTAAATAATGCATCGTCCGCCAACCAGGCCCTCTTGACAAGCTGCAGCATTGCTAAACGGTAGGGACAACCCTAACGCCGTTGTTTGATTGCATGGTCAATAGCTGTACGTCTGATAGGCGGGCAGACAGGCATCAAATTAGCGCGTGTGCGTGTACGTACCCGCACCGAATGCAATCATGATAATTAGACTGGAAGTGCGCGGAAACAGCGCGGCCCTTAATCAAGGTCGGACAGTAAAAAAAAAAAAAATAGCCTACGTACATGTAGACCAAAGGTCTCATCACCACAGTTATAAGTATATATCTTTTAATATTTTATGAAGGCGAAGTATCAATAATTAAAACTACTCCTCCTGTTCATGAACTGCATGGTTAGTCATGGTCATTTTAATAATATGTTTTTGTTTTGTTTCAGAGAATGGTCTTTGTCAAACCATGCGGGTAATTAAAAACAGAATTTTTACAAGCACAGTGATCGAGGCACACAACGAATTTGGAGCTGAGGCAGATGTGACTAGTGAAGCTCATCCTTTCGCTCATTTTTTTTCAGTAAAGAGTCTGAGTTTTTCTTGTAATGATATACATTGTACAATATTTCTCTTTAAAGGATTATTTCTTTCATCGCTGTCTCTGTGTCCTGGTTCCATTGTGCGGTACGCATACTTTTTAAATAGCCATACAATGATCTTTTTTCCTTGTCGCGGTGCTAATGTGTGTTCCTGTATCATTCGAACACCTACGTTGACGTCGTAGTCCTTCATAAATTTCTCGGTATTTACATTTTTTCCGAATGTAATTTCCGTCTCATTCATGCTTTAATCTTGTATGCACCACAACAAGCAGTTTGTACAACTAGAAATTAATGGTTTTCGAGAAATCTGAAATGATAGTATTTCGTAACTTGATTAGTAGGCGTCTTAGGCTTGTCACGAACGGGTAATTGCCAAGACTCACCAATCCAGCGGTGGTTGTTTTTATTTGCTTTTTTTCCGTGATGGTTTATAATCGGATTAAAGTGCGGGTGGAGACTTACGTCATTTCACGGCCGCCAGGGTCCTTCTTTCAAATGAATGGGAAAAAAACATCCGCCGTAATTCATGAAGCTTGCTGTTTTGAAAAATTTCAGGCAAGCGTACGGGGGATATTAACCTCTCACATAAATTAGCTGAAGTCCAGTATCAGGTATGCATTAATTGCAGCGTTGTTTTCTGTGATTTGTCTTAAAGGGTGGTCATAGCAGAGATCCTTGGGCGGCTCTCGGTGTTTCCGACGTGGTAAAAAATAGTGCATGTGCATCGCGGAAGCAAAACAGATCACAGCCACCGTACGCTGTGGTGAACAAAATGAAAAAACGCTATTGAGTGGCCCCTTGAAGCTGAATAGAGTTCTGTGTAGGACACTTGCACCGAGTGCATTAAGAATGTCATGGGTACATGATAAGTGATCATTATGGCAAGTACGCGCCATCGAGGCTGTCAGCTGCCCCTCCTACAAAAAAATAACATGAAATAAAGATGAAATGCAAGGGTTATTATGTGTACATCGTAACAATGTAGCTCATTATAATAATCACCTGTCTGGAACACTTAGACATAAAAAATCTGATGAGCTTAACACATCCCCAGGACAAAGTCCTTGATCCGTCCTTGCCGCTGTACCTCTTACGATTTAAATTAAGACACATCATTGGCTTTTTTATTTGTTTTGTACTGAGCGTAATTTGTGCCGAATGACTGCAATAAAAAGAGAAATTTCCCCGCAAGTATACGGTGTGGGAAATTTTAATGTGCGCAAATGCAGCGAAGGCAAACAAACATCTGTTATGATTGTGAGGGGAAATTTTATGAAGTAAACGGACAGAATTCTCTGGCTTTCTATTACGGGCCTATCACTTCCCTGGGAATATTGCCAGGTGGACCAATTGATTTGGCCGATCCTACCACCAAAGAATCTCCCGAATGGTGTAAATTATACGAACAAACAGTAAACATTGAAATGTCGGCGACAAATGAAATCCCAAGTACATCAAAATCATACATACATAAAGCGAAATTTATTACAATTAATGGGAACTGGTGTATTAAGTGTGATAATTTTACGTAGTCTAAATTATGCTCATTGTGCGCTTCTTATGACAACTGGGAAAGTGGCATTCTAACTGCTGTGAGTTTTCCCAGCTGTGAACGAAATTTGCCCAAGGCATACAGAGGTTTGTGCGAACAATGATTGATTTCTTGGTCGATTTTGCAAAAGCTCAAAATTTTAAACATGAGCATTGTGGAAAACTCATTTCTCTTAAATTGAATCTCCCGTCTGGAAGGTTACACAAGCAAGTCAATGTTGGTGTATGCTGATTTTTTTCTAGAGTGCAATAAATTAGTGCTTCTTTTCTGAAAGTTTAGTTTAATACAGCCATGTTAGTTCACAGTGGTAAATTTGAATGTCAGTACTAATGTGTATTGCATATCTGTTGATAAATTAAGGTAGCTTATGAGGTCATAATTGATAAAAGAACACGAACTGCAAGACGCCAATGTGAAAAATGTGAGCTCTAATTAGATTAGAGACAACAGTAAGTTGGAAAGAGTGCTTATTTCCTTCAATGTTGTAAATGAAAATGGAGAACACATTTTGCCTCTCAACATCAGTATTGGGGGAAATGCACTACGCCACGAGTAAGGACCAGGATGGCTAATGTTTGAAGGGAAAATAAAATCATGTCTGACGTCATCCCAGCGTGTTTATCAAGACCCGGATAAGATAATTGATGGCCAGGGCAGATGTGCACGCCAATACAAATACACCGAGGACGTTGTGTTTGGACAGTTCCTCTCACACTTTGGCCCCTTTTATTCAAAATGGGATTTTGTCAGTGGAAATAAAAATAGGTTAAACTTTTGTGTGGCTGTCCCCAGAAAATTGTATCAATCTGTCATTGTCATGCCGGCGCTCTTCTGAGAAAGCTATGATTTTTATAGATCTACTTTTTTTTTCAATGTAATCAGAAACAATTGCATCACTGACCCGGCCTGGGATTCCGCGGGATAGATGTTGGTTCCCCATGCGGTTTCTAGTTCGACATCCACCCTATTTTTTCAATGAAAGAACAACCTTTCAATTTTGTGAAAGAATAGATTGGAAAGCCGAGCTTGATTTGATGGGTGGGCCGAGGGGGGGTACAGGATTATATACTGACCGGCGGTCGCGGTAGAAGTGGAGGTATAGTTTCAGAGCCTGGCAGAGATTACGCAGGTATGTAAGCCTTATTATTAAATAAATTTGCTGAAAATTACTGGTTTCCTTGCTGCAGGCTATGGTGATCCTAAAAAGTATCGTTCGATGTATATGTATAAATGAACTAATATCAGTCAGTTATTATGGATCATTTATGTAAATTAACACGTTGAGTACAACGTGCAAGTGTCGACGTGCACAATACTCTCAAGCAAACCCAACTGTGCCAAACCCTATTCATATTTATTCATATGCAAATTCAAATATTGATGGAAATGGGTTTAGCCCATCATTGGATCAAATAAATGGAGACTGTGTTTGTGTTCGGATATATTTGTTTCTCTGCGTTTGCTTACATCAAATTATATCATTATTTAAAGCGTTTCTGGCAAATCTTTTCAAAATGGAAAGGGCAATGAAATCTAAAAAAAAAATCTAAAAATTCACCTTATTAAGTTGGCTTCAGGATTTCTCATTTGAGACTTTGATACGTTTGATACCACATCACAATTTTTATTGAGGATCGAAACTGATGGTATAATTAAAACAAAACACCCCCAAATAAAAACAAAAACAACCAGAGTTATCATTGTACACCGAACGCTTCAAACTTACTCGAGGTGATGTGGTAAATTATTGAAGCTTCGTTGGGTTTTATCATTTCAAAGGTTACACGAGAGCCCCAAAGCGCTTCGATTAATATAACATAGATGCCTTTTATCGTTAGCACTTGCCGAGTTCCATCCCCAACCATGTTGTATGTACTTGAGGCAAAATATATAAATAAACAGATGCAGACGCCGAAAATGTGAGGGTGTTTCGGGCATATTGGTTAGGAATAATTTATCGCACTATACATGCATGGCTGGCGCGGCTGGCAGAGTGGTCGATAGCTGCCCGACCGAGCTCGTCCATGAGCACACAAGCTGCAGCATTCACTTATGTCAACCTCAAGGCCGCGGAATTACACGGTTTCCCCGGACCGGCTCTGATCAAGAGGAAGAAGAAAAGGGACGCTGGTTATTCGGCATCGCTAGGGAACGGAACATTAAATGTCAGACCCAACCGAGCGAGCACTACTCTGCCAGATATTCCAATAATAATCTCAATTTGTTTGCATCGACAGTAGAGCGTGCCATTTTAAATGTATTCGTTTCTACGTATTTTTTTCGGATGGAAATTGGAGCAGTCTCCTTGCAACAAAAGCGTCGTAGAAATAACTGTTCCAGTAAGCCTCACCATAGTCTGTTTACAGAATCATCCTAGAGCGAACAAGTGCAAACATACCCATATCATGTGGCTGAAAATTCGGGGTTCAAAGGTTTTTTTAAACACCGAGCCTTCCAATTATATAAAATATAATTACTTTTAAATCATTGTTCCCTGCCATCAGTGGCATTTCTTAATTACCACGGGAAATTATGTAGTGTTTTGCTTAGCCATTAATCCTAAAACAGCCGTGGACGGATGCGACCCTGCCCTCGACACTTTCTATGGATATCGTCACATTGCTTTTTTTTTCCATCGCTAAGTTTTCAGGAGTTTTGGAGTGATTTCTGGCCATCACTTTGATACCAATATTTTGAAAATTGGACGCACCATTCTCGCGACACACCTATGCTTCTGTGATAGGTCAGGCCCAAAAATGTCAACTTGTCCATTGATGTGCGCAGTGCACTCGGGCATGCAGATACACTTGAGGTCACCAATTTTAAATTACCGTAAAAATAAATCCTATACGGGATCGAATTGAAACTGCATGGAGTTACTTATGAGTGACTCTACAACTACGCCATATGAAGGTTACAAAAAAATCGGGTGTGGGGCAGCCGAATTCTCAGGGGGATTTCCAACCCCGGCTGTGAGATGGTCTGAAAAATTCTGGCTCTTTTAAAAGTCATTTTTCCGTTGACTAACTGGAAAAGACCCCAAGGTTATATCATCAACACAATTTGCGACATTTGTCGAGACGTATTGTGACTATCGTCGTGAATTATTCTCACCATGACTTCTGTGATGAGCAATTTCTGTCTTGCGTTGCCATTAAAGTTTCACACCACCCTTGCCGTAGTAATTGTACATTTGGTAAAACAGCAGGGCTCTTTAAGCTGTCAAAATGCTCAAGAATCAACAAGAAACTCATTAAAGGGAACAATTATGTAATACGACTATTTTACTACAGACCTCGATACTGCACCTTTAGTTTTGTTTTGCTATTTTAATCTGTACATTGCAGTCTTTTTTTGCCATTGCGAATTTGAATACAAAAGCAAAACTGCGATGGTACCCCAGTCACTGATTTGTGTCATTGATTTGTGCACACAAATTTAAAACAAACTGGAATATGTTTTATTTTGCTGTCGTAAATTTGCATTTTTCTGGCAATTTATAACTGGGTTAGTGTTTTGCAAAACGCAAGCAAGCAAATGTAAGAAATGTTGTTAAACAGTGAATTTGGGGTTACAAAGTTTTAACATAAAAACATGTTAACTGAACACTGTCTTCCTTGATTTATATCAAAGCTTGGACCAGTTTTAGTGTTAAAAAAGGCGCTTCTCTGTACACTTAACTCCCAAATGCTTTGAAACAGTTCTCATACACTTCAGAAACATTCATTGCATGGACACTTCGAGGCTCGGTACGAAAAGAGCAATGCCGTCGAAAATATGCAGTCAGCGTCCAGCCATTGATTTGTGATACGCCTCGTTCCTTTCTGATACTATATATCACTGCAAATTCGTTATGTCCTGGTTATTTGAGTGTTGCACGGCTATTGATAACCAGCGATGCGACCAACTTCTGTAAGTTGGTCCGTACAAAACAATGCGACACTCGATTATGCCAACTTTTATTGTGTGTTCGATGGAGGTTAATCGGGCTACGGTTTACATCTTGATTCTAACTTACAGCAGCCTTTTGGCTATGTTTGAGTCTTTTAGCTAAAAAGGGTACACCAGTGACTTGTGTTTGGAATAGAAAAAGAGAAGTTGAAAAATATGGCTGAAGGACCGAGGATGTCCCTGTCGTGAAACATTCAGAATAAACGAGTATCAAATGAGGTGCCAAAACCCTTTGTCTTGGAAAAAGTCCCGTTCGGATTCCTTTTCAACTTCAGGGGAAATTAATAGGTTCTTGAACATTCCAAAATGGTACTTGATACAGAGGGATATCATGGATAACAGCAAGGGATGTTTGGTGGAGGAAAAAAGAATCGCGCCCCCTTAAAAAGACAGGTTATCTACAAAAAGGGGGAAGAACTTCACGCAGAATCACGATGAAAAGAGACGAAAGAATGGGAGAAAACGAAATTGAAAGGAGACATGTGAGTACAGCGCACAAGGGTAGAAACGCCGGGACCTTCCGGTTATCCAATTACCCTTCCGGCTGCGGTGTCAGGTGACCATGCTGATTCAAGACAGATGAAAAAAAATCAGCGCGTGCACATGGAATCCCCTGCGCATTGTCGGCAGCAAGGGTTCGATCTTTCGGCCCGGGCCATGCATCCGTCTTGTCGATCACTGAGCCCGTAAGTGTTGTAGACGTCTCAAGCAGTTATTTTCTGTCGTTTCAAAACCCTTTTCCCAGTTTTCTTCTTCAAAGACCTGAATTAAATGACTTTTACATATTTCTAATTTAGCAGTAGATTTCTCCATTTGTTTTTTTTCAGTCATAAGTTTGAAGACATAGCAACTGTACAATTTTAAAGAATGGAAACCACCGAAACGTGTTATTGAAAAAATACCACTTTTCTCAAGCTTATGATCGCCCTTAGGGCAGAGCGCATGTGCGTATTATGACGGCAGTCGTCCGAGCAGGTTCGATTTGCTTGTGAAACTTGACACCCCCGGGAAAATTAAGCTGAATTACCGTGTCATTTCCAGGGATATAGCGTCTCTGTCTCCCCCAAACAAAGCAGTGCACTATCATGACCACGGGCAGCTTATCTGATAGCATGACTCCACAGCTCGAATCACGTCGGCACAAAAGGCCCGGTCCTGGATGCCGGAATGATTTTGTCGGCTTTCCGGCACGCGTGTACGTACGCGTCTGTAATATGCAGCGGCGCTTTTCCGCGTGCTCGACGTCACAGACAGACCATGCGCCGGGATCTGACCTGCCTAATGAGCGGCGGATGATGAAGACACCAGGGATATAGATAACCTGCCCCAGGGTCGGTAAGGGGCGAACGGATGACGACGTACAAGGGGTCAAGACTGCGCTGCCGAGAGAGTTGGTCTGGCGATCCCACGGCGTGGCTGGACGGTAAACACGGACTGAAGTGTTTGTTTAGCTGACCAGATCGTGCCACCAGTGATCACCAATCGAACGAGAACAATTTGGCGTCGTAATATGCACCAAAAGAAACAAACAAGCGCTTCGTGACACAATTGAAGAGTCAAACAAGTATCCGAATTTCACGCAAGAGTTTGAATGCACACAGAAAAAAAGAAAGATTTTTCTTCTGTTTTACTTTCAATGCATGATAGCATGTCTTCACAATCGTTTTCTGGTCATTTACAATGTATACATAAAACTCGATAGACGTTTTTGAAGTTGAACAAAAGACTAACATCGAGTAAACCTCCACCTCAACTATCACTGCACGTATTGTAGTCTCCGTTAAACGCGTAGAAACCGATTTTTATTTTACGAATGGAAAATGCACAAGTAGGTGCATGTTTGTAGTTGGTAAAACGCTAAGCACCATTCGTTTTAATATGCTCCAATGAAGGCTGCAATCGGGTGATCTGTAAAAACAGTGGGTGTGGTTTTTAGGTACATGTACCCGCAATGACGATGTTTTGTCAGCGATTGTATCCATGAAGCAGTGGGGGCAACCACTGACCAACACACACCCATACACCCAAAGGCCACTCTGCGATACAACGTGACGAAACTCTTGAATGGGAAAGGGACACTTAATTAAAGCCATAACTACAACTCTTTGCTGTGCCCCAGCTGTTTAAACTACTGGCGACCACAAAAGGGATTTTTGTCTTTTCTTTGAGCTGATGGCAATCTTGCATTTGCCAATATAAAAAGTGGCTGCAACAATAATGTCACAGTAAAGTGCATTCACAAAATGAAATGAAATTAGGCATTGATTCGCCTACGGCGCTTGAATCACTAAAAAATCTTGTACCTCTGCCTTGTCCATTCGTGGTGAAAAGCATATAGATCAGGCCTGAAATTCATATACGGAACACTCTTTTGGGGGGTAACCGCGTGTCAGACTAACAGTGAAGTGATTATTTGGCTCCCTTCTAAATGGGTAATATATGCCACGTACATTGAAGAATTTCACCGCTGGCTGGCTGTCCCTGATAATTATAATTTGGAGCTGACGAGCCGAAAGGACTGATCTGTCAATGGAGTCTGATGTGCATCCATGGGTTGGTTTCGCTCAGGCCAAAGAGCGTGCATGGGTATGGCGTGCAAATTTAACAGTCAATCTCGAAATACAA
>NW_019091363.1:662927-719272 GCF_001949145.1 Acanthaster planci
CGGTTTAAGTCCTCTGTAGACCCTAGTGCTGTCTTAGATTAGTATTCCGTAGGCCGAAGGTACCTGTGCAGTGTTTGGTTAGCATTTGGTACGAGTTCTTTGTAGGCCTTACCGGGCAATAGGCAAAGCCTGTTAATTGACAATGCGTGGCAATCTCACAACAAAGGACGTGCATAACAAGCATTGGGGTTTCTGTGTGCTATCAAAGTTCTCGTTGCCCCCCCCCAGTTTTCGTACACCTCACGGTTACAGGGTTTACTTTGCCTGCTGGGCTATCCGCTTTGTATGTCGTCCCATGTGATCCTCTACAGCTGACTTATAGAGTGGTGTGTTCTAGTCATTGTGGCGAGGTAGTATACAGGGCTGCAGCTGTATGTGCCATTACTGCGGCAATGACAGAGAATGCCTCACAAAAGTAAACAGACTATAAGGGAGCCTATTGATTTTTTTTTGCCTCTGCAAAGAAAACCGGAGCCATGAAAAGCAAATGAGAAGATTTGCCAGTATTTTGGTTCATCAAAACATAGGTTTCGAGCATCTCACAGCAGTCACTGGTGACGTACTCGCCCCCGAAACCTCTGCGCTATAATATTTGGCACTATTTTAAGTTTGAGGAGCCAAAACAGAGAGTGATAACGTCGTAAACGCCCAATTTCTTGCTGTAAATAACAGTAGTTTTTTGGCGACATGCAGTAGGTGATGTGCGCATGCCTGCTTTGATTCACGAGCAGGATCATTAATCAAGATTCTGTCTTCAATAACCGACGGAATTACTATAAAATGGAAAACATACAATGCCACTGACGTCAAGCGATATAGCTTCTATGTCCTTCTGAGTAGGGAGAATAATTGACAAACGGGGCTTGCCATTGGCCTCAAGCCTCTGGGTTATTATTATTTTAACTGTCGCCTTCAAGTTTTGTAACGATGCCAATATTGCTATCACTGTGACTTTTGGCGATGGAAACATGCCCACGAAGCATAAATGAATTTATAGCATCTGATTAGCTGATAAAACAGAAAAAAAAATCATATAACTGGAAATTCCTGTTTTGAAGAAAAATAGCCGGCAAAAAATGGACGGTATTTTTGAAGTGGCGGGTTCGAAGTCTGTCTTCACTAAGTTTAAGAATGCATAGCGTTATTCCCACAGTTATATGAAGAACATGAAACTCCTCACTGAAAAATTGCAGCCAAGCCAAGAATGTCAGGCAAGGTGTTTAAGGTCGCGGATAAGTTTCTAGCACATATAGTTTATTTTTTTAAGTCTTTCATATGCCAGATGGACGTTTGGACGTAGGCCTGTAGACTTATACTTTACCTTTCAGTTACGAATATTCTTTGAAACACTGTAAAATTTGTAAAGTTTGTCTTGTTTGTGTCGAATTTGTAGCGTTGTTATTCGTAATAATTAGAGGGTGTTTGTAACATTGTGAATTATACACTTTCCAGACTCTTGCTAATTAATAATTAAGTTAATATTAACTGGTTTTACGCTTCAAAACAGACTAGTTATTTACGTTCCGCAAAGTGTAGTTAAACACAAATACACTAATATTTTAAATCAAAATCCACATACTTCTATCTGTTTAAAGGAAGGCACAGTGTTCTTATAGAGACGGACCTCTCCTTGTTATTGCAAACGTGGCTCAACAGTCTGTGACTTCATTCAGGTTTCTGTTCATCACTCTTCGAATACAAAATAATTTAGAGAGAGAGATAGACCGTTGCTTTCATCAAGTGTAAGGGTTTCTTGGGAGGAATTTTGTGGCATAATATTTCCATTATCTTGCCATCCATTTCTATCTCCTTGCATGTAATCAATATAGGCTTTATTGCTTTCTGGTGCCAACCTCTGCTACGTAATTCCTTGATGGATGCATCTGTAGATAAACAGGGACTGGGGCTGTCTGGTCGATACTCCGCTTTGCCCCGCCAGAGTCCCGTTTTCAGGAGTCGCCCTAATTTCACAATCGAGTCGTTCATGGGTGAGCAATTACTGCTGTTAGTAAGTCTACGATTCGGGTCCCTGTAAGTCTGTCGACTTTTAAAACTTAAACTGAAACCTGGAGACAGAGCCGCAAACTTGTAACCAAGATTGGTATAAATTGATAGGACTGATATGATTCACTCAGACCAACTGCATCAACTTTAGTGTAAACCTTGGAGTTTAAACTTTTCCTGTTTTGCATGTTTAATGTCGTGGCAATTTTGAAGTATGAGACATGCCATTCACGGTATCCTCCTTTTCCATGTTATACCAATGCTTTTCTCCGCCTTTCCATGCACCTGGTTCATTGCCTGCAAGTTTTAGTGGTAATGCCCGGTCTTAGTTTAGATTCGTAATTATTTATTGACATCTCTACAAACTAAGAGCGTGTGCTGTGGATTCATCAGATTGCAAGCAGCTGGTTGACTGAAGCAACGAGGCCCACGGCGTGTTTACGGGGTCGATTGAGGAAACATGCCCGACTTGTCAGGCAAGTCCATTACGGCAAACATGAAGATCCATTCGCGCCTGCGTTGGCTTCCCGGCCCGCGTCCGGTCCCCCACGCGCCAAATTGATCTCCATTTTTCTCAAATGCTTTTAACAACAAAGAGAGTCGGGAAAAAAATGCTAGGGGAGGCACGAAAATGGATACGTGAGGGTAACGGTCGACTGCGCGATTCGCGCGGTCTTCCTCCGCTACGTTGATCGACGTTATCTAACAGGAGGTCTCTCAGCTCAGGACTTCATCAGGTCACAGGTTCAATACAATTCATTATCAAAACACACCGTAGATATTCTCTCAACACCATACATCCCTGCAAGGCCTTTGCACGAAGGCCAATGCTCACTGTCAATGGTCAATAATGAATTGCCTCATTATGACAGGGATTATGCGCAAGGTAATTTTTGCTTGGTTCAACGTTTTATTAGCGCCGTAGACTCTGCCAAACCGACAGAGTACACGTATGGCATTATATCTGTTCTCGTAAACGACTTCTATGACTCAAATTTAAAAAAGCATTTCTGCAGTGAATTCTCCGTACCCAGTCCTTAACAAAATACTGCTGTGAAAGCGTCATTTTTAATATAAACATATTGAAGGTAATATGTTTGATAACTCCCGTTGTAATCTTGCATACCCATTTGTGCTTTTTTACCACATTCGAAAAGAGACAAAGGAAAGGGCGATTTCCCTGCCTATAGCTAGATTTAATTGCTTAGTTTGAGTTTTGAAAAAAGGAACAAAACAGAGCAAATACAAACAATTTATTTCATAGCGAACAGCCGGAGCCCTACATTTTAATTTTTTTGTTTTGTCTAACATCGTTGGCGCGTCGCAAGGAGTAAATTTGTGGTTTTTTTGTAAGTTAGTATAAATATGATCCGACTATCTACTGCTGTTAAATAAACGAGGCCTTTACTAGACTGCAAAATACCAAGATAAGAACTGTGGCAGTAATATACGGTATCATCGCATGTGATACGTGCCCTTCTATACGCCCAAGTCATAACGCTTTGAAGTGAGAGTTGTTCCCAACCTCACAATTCAATGACAAAACAATGAAATTTAATAACCATAAAACCCGACCTTCTAAAACAGGCAATAAACCAACAAAGAGAAAAAAATCATCCACATACATCCTCCACATTAATCCTTGCCCGTACACACTCCACGCAAACCAGCTTGACCTGCTTTTCCCATCTTTTCATGGCCACGACCCCAGATAATGTAATTCTTATGCCTACTGTAATGTATTACCGGCACGCTTGGCACAATGGCAACTGCCGTGAAAAGTCTCAATTATTAACAGCAGTGAATTCATTCGGTTAATAATATAGGGGTTTACCGTATGTGGTTTAGACTCTTTAGGCCTTATGCAGTATTGTGTGACATTGTTACAAACTTTTATGATCGGCAGAAACCATAAACAATCACTTAGACCTGAGCTGCCAAACACAAGGTCCCACATTTGCCCAGAACACATTCCCGCGCACAGCAGCTCGCTATGGTACACCTTCTGTCGTGCTGGGAAAGTGGGCCAGTAGAGGTATATTAAAGTACCATATTTCTACCCGAGCGGGACCTCTGCAAGTGCGCTGCAGCCGGGCAGTGCAAACCTGTAGTCCTCCGCACCACGTCTAGGGAATCACTGGTTCGGAAAAAGCTTGACAAATTCCGCTGACGAGTCTTGGAGCGGATTCGGTGGGGGGGGGGATTTCAGTCCGTTTGCGTCTTCAGTCTGTGAGATCGGAGGAAACACAAAGGTTTGCATAACAACATAAACACTTACACTGCAGTGTAATTCACATGAAATATTCTCTAGACCTCAGTAGATCAAGGTTGTTTTCACCCGCCTCCATTTTGGTATGATAATTGGTTTGATCAAGTCCACGTTCATTCTGGAAAACAGCACATGTTGTAACATGCAAGAAAAATGTTGGGAAATGAGTTACAAGCAATAATGGATATTATCAGGGTAAATTGTCCTGAATTTTACAGCATGTTCGTTGCTGAATATGCTCCTTTAAACACTTGTAAAACATACATCCGTGTTATGCAACCAGAGCGCCTTTCAACGTCACCTCTCCTTCGAAAAGAGCGCAAAAAGGAATACTTACTGTAAATCATGCTGCTACCAAGCGTTTCGTGCAAATAACTCTAGCCTTCACGATTGCGGCTAATGATAACATACTTTGATGTCATCCACATTTTCGTTTCATGTGTGTTACATCAGCTCCTTAAATATTCGATCTTGTCCACGTCCATCCGAGTTAATTTAAGGCTTTTCTCACGAAGGACCCTTGCACAGACGACATGACAAGTCTTCATCCTAGCCGGAGTCTGCATCATTCGCTCATCGGTCGTCTTGCCGTCTTGTCATCTCTCGTCAGAGAGTTAAAGAAGTAGTGTGTTGATTTTGTGTCACGGCCATGAAGTTTGTCCCTTGCATTTTGCTCTGTAGAGGTATTTCATAAATATTTCAATATGCGCTTTACCTGAAAAGGGACACTCCTTTAAAGGATCTCGTCTTCTACAGCCGTCTTACAATTTTTTCTAATTTCACGGTGTGTGACTGTAAATTACAGTCATGACTCGTTTGCTACGCTAGTCAAGCCGTTTCTATATTTCCCGTGTATCTCACGAGACATCGCTCATATTGAATGTCAAATATTTGTTTGTCAGATATTACGCTCCCACATTAATATTGAATATTAATGTGGGGACATCAGCTGTAATCAACCACAGAGAGAGGAATCACCAGCAGAATTTTGATCGAACCATCTGTGCCAACGAATCTACTGAAAGTCAAAGGATAACTGCAAAAACAGCTCTATCAAGTAGCAGATACAAAACTTACAACAACTTCAAACAGTCAACTGTAAAGTCAACAGCACCAAGGTGAAATCATTCGCCACTTCAGCCCGGGCGTGTGCGTCCTGACGATTGATCACGTACTATCCCACCCGTGATCTGATTTCGGGAACTAATTCCAGGGACTTTGGGGGCATGAGGGTGTACATCAGCGGGCAGTCAGTAGCTGGTTAAGGTCCTGGAATAATTACATTAGTGTGGATTAAACGTGCCGCTTGACAGAGGAACGTCATCAGCAGAGGACGCGTAGCCGTGTCTTCTGGACCTTTATATCAAAGGTTTCCTTCCAAGGCCGTTACCATGGCAACTTGAATTTCCTGCGTTCCAGTTTAGTTTATTAGGTGCCCTTTTCTCTTCAAACGACCAAAATATTGCCTCTAGTCGCCAATACTCCAGCATAAAACTAGAACAAAGAGGATTTTGAAATTGTTCCTCGATGTTACGAATTCTCGATGTGAGATGAGATCAGTATTATGCCCCCCCTGTTCCACTACATATCTTCCAAGCTACCCATGTGTCATAGCGTATGTGGATATTATAATACTGTCGACGAATTATGTCTCGATCCCTAGCTGTGATAGACTAAGGAATCGGGTTTCACGGTCGTAACGAGAGCGGTAGGTGAGATAGGTAAAGTGTGAAGAGTGTGATGAAAAAATATGTTACCAACACGAACCTGTTAGACTAAAGTGATTATAACGACTGGCAAGTTAGAAAGCGGCAGCCACTCTGTGTATAAAATACACAGTAAAAGTACTGGGTACTACCGGTAATAAGTGTGTTTGATCACCGAGGACTCGAAGTCCAGAAACGCTGGAAGCTTAGCACCAGGCCTTATCTGCCTTTTTTGTCATAATATACAACGTTTGAGTGTCGGTTTCGACCCATAATCATGCATGATATATCACACCTCGCGGTTTGTATTTTTTGGAGGCCTTTTTTATCTGATTATTTAAAAGCGTGCGTTTTCATTTGCGCAGAGTACCGCCGACGGCTGTCTTCGATGTATCATTTGCCACATTGTCCAGTGCAGTTTTGATTTTACAGGTAAACCTTTGTGCACAATGCGGGCCTCGAATAATTGACTACTCCAGGGCAGTTGCATGTAGATTCAAAGAATTTATTTCTTTTTTGCAAATTTACGGATACACAAAAGTTGAAAAAGGCCGGGGGGGGGCTCCTGTTACAAATGACCGGTGCATAACTGCAGAAATTAAACAGTGCCAGTAACACCATTATTTTTCCGTCTCAAGATGGTAAACCAAAAAGCATAAATCCTACACTACAGACCAAGGGTATACCATTACCACTGGCCACCACCTGTGTACGTGACAGGTGGTGCCGTCAATTATCAAGGGTCCTTGATGCATTGTACTTAAGCAGCAGTAACTAATGGCCAGCAAATTTCATTGCATCGTGCGCCTCTATTTTTTCACCTTGACAAATGGGGGATTTCCCCGTTTATCATCGTGATCGGTATTGAAAGTACATGTAATTACCGGCTATTAGGAGGATCGACCTGCAACCTAATTGCAGTACCAATACAATGGTCTCGCTGGCTTGTTTGGGAATGAAAAGGAAACAAAAAATTACAAAGGAGAAAAGAATTCGCTCATACGTATTATTGCACCTGATCAGAATTTTAAAAAAAAAATCTAATAGCAGTAGGTTTGGTTTTACTCGTGGGTGATTTTGTTGTTGGCCTCTACCCTACGAATAAACAGGATCTAACATTTCATGCATAATGCTCCGCCATCGTCTATCGTCCTGAGGGAAAACAGTAAGAAATTCCATTTTAGAAAAGCAAACTATGCACAGTTTTCAGATACATGAGCTCCAAAGTAATAATAAAATAACACTCGGCCGAGTGACATTTTGGTTATGTTCATTTATTTTTTGCAAGCTCTATGGGCGTTGTTTAAAATGGAAGCTGCTAGGTTTGTTATTAGTCTGTGCTGAAAAGGTGTTGCTGTGTAGGGAAGTGACATAATGCATTAAAAACTCAAGAGTTAACGGCTCGCAAAGGTAGGGTAAATTATTTTCCACGTCCATGAGTGAGCCCAAATAAAGATGGTGGGCCTATACGGTAAAGTTAATGAGGCCTGATAAGTACTGTGGCTGCATCGACTGAGCACTTAAACCGAGCATTTATGTTTAAAACGTCAGCTTGCGTTTTGATCCAAATATGAAACCTTTACAAATTAGAATGCTCAGACTGCTCGGCCTTTTTTCGGTTTCAGAATTTGGACCTAGATATTTCTTGAAGATATTTAGGTATTTTTATACAAGTATCAAATTCTTATGTATTATCAAAATACTCTTACACTCTAAAAAAAAAAGTGTAAATCTTTGTTGGCTAAGTATGTTGGGTACGAAAGTTGAGTAATTTTATGCCCAATAATGGGTTCAGGTGTAATTTTGCGGGTACCCCTGAAAAGGTAAATTTGACCTTTTGATGCTTTACTAAAAAATGTCCAATGTTGACGCAAGAAAAGTGTATAAAAACATATTTCCCCACCACTAGGTCAAGTTTAGCTAACAACTTGGTACACAAAATAAGGATATGCTTTTAAATAGTGAGTCAAATTGAGCAAAATGATGCCAAACACTGCTAAATGTTGTCGAGGCGACTACTGCGTGGCGCGAGCGCTCGATCTCATGCTGATAGTGCAGTGGTCGGTCGATCGACTCATAGTGGAATTCGGATTTGGGCGATTCCCTTGGCAGAATAGCTGATGTGACAATTGGTGATTTCCTAATAAAGTGGGATTTGGAGTCCCCGATTCCCCAGTTTAAAGGTAACGATTGTCTTTCCACGACTTTGTTTCAGTGATTCATGTTCATGTGAAAAAGACATATTCTTTCCATCGATCACGTTAACAATCTTTTGGCCTACAGCACAGCACACGTCAGGTCTTACCTCCCTTCATGGTGTCATTTATCGTTGACTGCCAGGTTCCACAAACATAAACTGTCAAAAGTTTTTCATGCCTCCAAGGGTAACATGTATGGAAAGTTTTTCATCCAGAAATAGTTGGAAATTACCCAGCTACCCATTCGAAAGACAGCCGTCCCGCAAATATCGCTATCTATACGGCAGGTGTTGTTTTTCTAACACATACTGCCGAGCACCACTTGCGCATCGTCTGCGCTCTGATTGTGCCACAATCCCAAATAGCTTGTGGAACCAGCAGTGATTGAGATGTAAACTTGAATTCTTTGCTTGTAGTTACTGCTTACATTTACCATTCAAATCATTTCAAGACCCTTTCCCTCTTTTATCAGGCCAAGCTCCAACATAAAGAAAGGTACGGTTCAGTCTATCGTGAATGCATTTCTATGTTTAAGGGATCCCCATGGAAAGGGCTACGTAGGTTTTACTGTATTAGGTGATGAAAAATGAATAAGAAAATCAGGCATGTTACTTTGCCTTTGTTGATTTCTCTTTTTTCACTTCAAACTCATTCCATTGACAATTGAAAAATTGTACAGTCTTGGAAAGATGGAAATTTTAAATCTTTTTTATTTCAAAGTTGAATGACTGGAAGGTCCATGATTTACTGGAGGGATCATAATTCTGGGTCTGATCATTGTCTTATGATAAAGTAGGCTGTTAGCTACATTTAAGAGTACAAATCATCGAAGATTATTTAAAAAAAAATATAGGCCTAGTTGGAAAAGTTGCAATTTATGATACTACATAAGGGGAAATTGCGGAGTGAAAACTGCACTGCCTGAAGCAAATGCCCTGAATTGCTATAGATTGTACGCTTGCATGAAAACAAACAGCTATTCAAATTTAATTACCGAGGCACTATTCTGGCATGTGTGTTTGGTTGCACTTCGCAGTTTTTGTAATCTTCTTAAAGCATTGCAACGCTTTGGTGATATACAGTCTTCACTTAAAAACAGGATATTAATTTTGTACCATGACCTATTTCTGTCACACACATTTTGAAGACTTAATGCCTTGTGGCATTGCCTGTGCAGCCCATGGTAATTCAAGCATAGTTTTGACAGTGACTTTAATGATGGCATTCACTCACAATGCTATAAGAAATCTGTGAGAATGTTGTCATTCATTACCCAAAATAAACATTTTCCATCGTGCTTTGTTTATAGACCTTCTGCAAATGCACATAGGATGGCATTTCATTCTTTCCCCTGGATAGGCACCAGTAGATCTTTTTTAGCCGTATTGCCGTTGAATTTAGATGAAAAATATATTCTCTATCAAGGTATGAGGTCTGCATGCACGCTTTTTGCCCCCACTACCATGGGAAAGTGCATAATATTTGCAATCGTAATATCACTCTGTCTCAAGGCAATAACAGCTTGGGCATTGTCAAATCTTTTTCAGGAGGGAACTAATTTGGAGTGCTTTCTGGACAACATTCAGGGATCTACAAGAAGCCATCGTTTGTACTTGTTCTCAGGGGAAGTTCCAGAAACATGGGCAGGCCTTCGTGATCACTGAGAGGAGAGCCATAGAAGGGAAGACCTTGCTGGGTGCAGTTGACCATTGCTACAAAATGTATCAAATCCTTGATTTAACTAATCCACCACAAGCATCAGCCATCTGTTCATTCCTTGAGTCAAAAATCTACAATGTAACTATCCATGACAAGCCAGGATCAGTAAGGGTATTTAGTGCCTACTATCACTTTACCTAATACAGGGTATTTTTCAATAGCACTTCAAAACTACAACAACAACAACAACCAGACCTCAGTCAAGTACATAAAAAGTGAGGTGTGAAAAGTTTAGATGCAAATAAAACGTGCACAAGTGTTTTCCCTTTCCATTGTGGAGCCTTTTATATCCACAAAACATAAGTAAATTCAAAAAGGAAAATTCTAAACCTTTTAGTTCATAAAAGGACAAAAGGGAAGAAATTGTGAAAGTGTTTTTATCGTAGAGTTGTATTTTTTTTCTGTTTTGACATTTCTATCTTTTATAAATTGGGTTGATTTGCTTCAAACGGATTTAACCTTGCTTGCATTAATATGTTTTATAACATGCATGTTGAGGTCCAGTTTGTTTTTAAGACTAATAATTTCAAGATTTCAAGTTTTTTGTGAATAAAAGTAAACAAATGGTTAATTGAATACATGTATTTGGTCAAGAATATTCTTACTGTCCATTGTGCGCTGCACAAATGCATGTTTCACTTTTGGGCCAACATTATACACAAC
Source organism: Acanthaster planci (assembly GCF_001949145.1). The sequence continues at coordinate 673,487 of NW_019091363.1, forward strand.
AGCGGTGGGTAACGTTGGATCAGCAGTGGCGTCAAGAGAATGGGTACTCATTTGTTAGGTACAGTTTTTACACAATGAAATTGTGTATCAAATTTGACGTTATTATTGGGTAAACGCTTTTCTCGATATTGAATAAAACTTGACGCAACCTGTGTTGCGTAGCGTTTTACCCCACAAACGACCATGTTCCCTTTTTAACACCACAAAGAGTGATATTTTACACAATGTTGAGTATTTATTTTTTTAGTGTGGTACCAACGGTAATCGTTCAGATTTAATTCCTACTAGGTCATCAATTTTATTACAGCACTCTTGATAAACTCGGACATGGAATCGATCCAACTTTGTCCTTATGCAAACACCATGTTTATCATTGTTGGACGTGCAGTCCATGAGTTTTAAGAAACTGTTTGAGGGCCCGTGGAATTTACTTTTAACGCAGTCCTTGTGAATGGGTACGCTTGTTTCTAGTTTCAACTTATTTCCAATTTTCATTTTCGTTGTTAAGGTCATTATAATTTTATTGTTGTTCGTTCACAACTTTGCATGTCTGTGAGCAAATGTGTGATGCCATTTTAGGAAGAAACTCAATATTCAGCACCAACATTTGTCTGAGGAAGAAAAGAAAAGATAATTTAAGACAGCAACATATCAGTTTTGCTGTCTTGAATTATCTCTATTCGTGTGAGATATTGTTTCACCTAATAAAAATAGGCAGTGAGCAAAGGTGTCCCACGAATACTTTCAGAGAGCTAAATGGGTTCCTACTTTAAACACTAAAATAAACAGCATCTTTCTCAGAGACGTCACGGGTGTCCACGTTTGTCAGGAAAGGCCTAGACAGTTTGAATTGGTTAAAAGTTGCACTTGTCAGTGAGATTTAAAGGATTTCAAACATTATTCATACATTTGCAGAAGGGTAGAAATAGCACAGAATAATATTCAAAGGTAATACTGGCTTCATGTGCCCTTTATCAGTGTTTTTTTTAGATTGTAAGTTTATGTTTGCATATATTTGGTTAAGATTCCTGAAGTTTAATTAAAGAATTAAACTTGAACTCAACATTTTTCAGAGGGTCGTTGTGGGACTTCATCGGGTATATATCATATCTAGGATTCCTTACAGTGTAGCACCAAAATACATAAATCATATAATTCATCATACTGCTCTTTGTATATAACACCGTCACGGTGCACTTTCCAGATGAAATACAGTACCCATTTTGGGTTATCAAACCTGCAGTATTTCACCATGATATGATTTTAAAAATATGCTGTTTTGAAGATGGTAAGATACCGCCAAATGTAAAGTGAAATGGAGTACTATAATATTGAGTCGCCCTGATAGGATTTTTCATGTCTATTATTCCCTTTGGTTGAGTGCTTGATAGTGTGAACTTGCAGGACAAGTTAAGACTTTTCGTTTTCATTTCTTTCTTTTCTTTTTTTTTTGGCGGAGGCTTGGTGTGAATTTCTTTCATTATAGCTAGCCGGCGAAGGTTTTAATTCCTCATGAATCCTGAAACATGCACGCACAGTCGTGTCTCTCCGTGAGTCTGGGGATTTTCGTCAACCATGCATGAGCTCATTATACCTGGAGGCTATACGGTAAAACTTCGCGGAGATCACATGCACAGGGACTTTTTCCCCCGCTCTCCATCCAGATGCATTCAGATCACGGCGGCCCTCCACCCCGTGCGATCGAGGTAATTCATCCGAGACAGCGATGCTGGATGGTTCCTCCTCCAAAATGTTTCGCCTGTGCTTGGAGGGGCCACTCCAGCCCCTACTGTCCTGCTTGTATACCTGGCGGGGGTGGTGGGACGTGTTTACGGCAGATAAACTTAAGCCTTGTCGGCAGCCCGTGCCTGTGTATCGTGTATGCCTTTCCAGGCTGCTGCTTCCTCCGGAATCGATAAAGTTTCCTGCTGTCAGACAGTCGGAACGGCTGTTTTGTGATTCAGAGCATGTGTTGGTTGGACAAGTGTAATATCACAAACAGGGATAGTTCAGGGAGAGATTAAAAAAACACTCATTTGCCATCACTGTAATAACTGAAAGCCACTTTTTCTCCTCTGTTTGTCACTAGCCTGGTATAAAGGTTGTAACTCGAACAAAGGGGTCACATAGCTAAACACATATCAAGTAAAGTGATTACCTTTCCACTATGAAGACTGCTTAATCTAATATAGGCGTTTCACAATAGTGCGCCCCCGAGAGTTTGCAACGCGTTTTCGCACTGTTGGTCAACGCTTTACAAATTCTTGGAGGCGCACTATTGTGAATCGCCCATGCTGCTTAATTTAGAATAAGAAATATGAATTTGAAAATGCAGCATCTCATGGGAACCTAGGTCTTCTGCTGCACTTGTCCATCTGTCGTGGGTTGCAATTTGCCTAACAAAACGCAATAGGACATACACTTGGTAAAGTACAGCCCTACAAGTGCTAGCATCTGGGCTACTTAAGGGTTTGGCCTTTCGTACTTCAGAGCTTTAATTAGTTTTTCGTGTGGGAAAGTATTTTCTCTTTTGTCTGGAGCATCGCTAAAATCATTGCCATTCTAAAATGCCCTGACGATAGAGTGGTTGTGCCTTAGGAAAATTCCCCATTTCTGAAAACTACGCGACGCGTCAAGATCATTTCTTCATCAAATAGGCCTAGTCAAAATTTGTCTTGACAATTGTTACAGTTTACTGTGTTCAGTTTTGCATTTTAAGCAGCAGTTTGGGCAAAATCTATCCCCTCTGTCTTGGCGAGAAGCAACAGGACATGCATAAGCCGTTGCATATTTGCACAGTCGCGAAGAAGAAAACAGTTCCCACAATTTGCATGTTTTAGCCTCGCTTTAGGGGCAGTTACAACAAGCACCGTTCAGTTCTGCATCAGACGACGTCTACCTTCCGTGGGTAGAATGCGCCATAATAAGATTTTTCCCAAAAGATGTTTGCGTGGAGAAAATTGATTGGTTTTTGGCAAAGCCCGAAGGGAAAGGGGGGAACTTTAAATTAGGTTTTGGTGTTGCTTTGCATGTTTTTCTGGAGCAAAGGATGTGTATGTGAGTGCTGTGTGATTTCACCTAACAGTTTTCTCTCTTTGTAGAGGATAGCTGCAATGCATACTTGCATCTCATAGAAATTCATGGCTGCTACACTTTATTGGTGGCAAAATGGGATGGGCACGTCTTACCCTGTTTGATTTAACCCAGAAGAAAAAAAAACAGCTGGCGTATAGTTGATAACTACAGCTGTTGATTTCGGAGTTCACTATTCATGAAACACCCCACGTCAAACATCTCATATTCTTTACTCAATACTTGGTACAGCAGTACAACAACTTCATATGAAAGATTTTTATGATGTTAATTTCATCGTAATGCCACAGGAGGAATGGTATAAGTAGGGATAGGTCTCTGAAATGATTTTTATATCAGTGAGAAATAATAAAAGGTTCCACTAATTACAGTGGGCCAAAACTGTAAATGTCATATTAAGGGGGAAGGGGCACACATCATTCGTAAAAATCCTGGGTAAAATTCTAACCCAAGTCAAGGTGAAAACAGCTACCTGGAATTGGGTCCAATAAACCCAATTGCTGTTTTATAACTAGTTTCTCGTTCATTTCAACTCTCCCAGTGAGTTTATATGAACCAACGTTTTGGTTACAAATTAATGAACATTAACCCAAAATTTGTAGTTTTCACCCTAATTTGGGTTGAATTTAATCCGTGCAATTTTTAATGCATGATTAATTTCGGTAGTTTCAAAGTATGATATCTTTCAAACTTATTTTTCATTAAAACCCCAAGCTTTGTTGGTGACACAAATCATATCACTTGAATCCTGAGATTATTTTAGGAAGTGTGGCAACACGGCTCTGAATAATTCAAAGACAAAAATCCTCGGTGGATGCCATTAAGCAAGATTACTCGTCCGCACAGCCCTCTTTTTTTCAATGAGCAAATTTCGTAGTCATTAATCTCACGGAAAAGTAGGCCACAAATGAACGAGATGCGACCGTAGGGAACGGCCGTTATTCAGGCGCCCTCGAACGCATTTGTCGTCGCCGCAATCGAGGCCGGCCGCAACTTCACCCCCGGCCCCGTCACCATGATTCGCATAACTGTAGTCAGTCCTGCCGAGGGGGATGTAGGATTGCAAATTAAAAGGAGCGTATCATTCCAGATCAGGAATGTAGCTGGGGGTGATCCAGGCAATTCGACGGATTGGCAACTATAGAAAGGTGGGGAAAAACGATGCTGTCTTTCTTTTGCCGAGTGTATGCCAACACATAGAAATATTTTAAGTTTAAACGATGCTGAATTAATGGACGGGTGCAGTGCATTTCGGAAACATATTTTTGGCATGTTGACAATACCTGTTGTTTCTGTTCTGTTTAGAACCTGCTCTTTGCGGTGGGACTCACACGAAATGTTCTTCCAGGAATGTTAGTCAAAAGGTGAATCAAGTTCGCTGAATGCTTTAGATTTATTGTTTTCAAAAAGTCTTCATTCCTGGTTGAAATTCAGCTCACTAAAAATTGTGTTTGTCTTCTAATTATTTTTGACATCCAAAAATAATACGTTTTCCCTCTGATTACACGATCATAGGACTGGGGTAGCCTATGTTTCATAAAGATAAGTAATGTATGACAAATGAAACAATCTTTAGTCTAATTGACCCTTATGGCTAAATCATGTAAATTATTTATAATATTTCTGCTGTCTTCAGTTTTGAGTTTTGAAACCCGGAATACCAAAAAGGTGCATGTTAAAAAACAACAAGTATTTTTATTCAATTTGAAAATTTTGGACTTACATTTTGCCAATCCGTAAATAACTACTAAATGTCAATCTCAATTATGGAAAGACTTGTGTTCAACAGTGTCTATGTGTCCCTGCCTTCGTGCTGCATCATGCGACAAATTTAACACTGACAAGCGGGATGCCGCTCATTCTACCTGAGGTGAGAATCAGAAACAACATCTAACAGAAGTGTCTGCGTTAAGTGTTGATGTCTCCTGTTCTCCGAATAATTTTGTCGTTCTTAGCCCTGTGACACCTGATATTTGCAAAATATGTGGCTGGTGCATTTTCATTTTGTTTACCCTGAACGGTTTCAAAACAAATACTTTTAAAGCTGATGCGTGTGCTTTAGTCCTCACAGCAAACGTGGCCGTACAGTTTTCCCCTCTAAAATATTCCAAAGTGGAAGTGAAAAAACAGCAGAAGGATGTGTGAGCTGCAAGTAAATTCCATGGAGCTCGCACTGTATCTGGGGCCCAACACATCTCTGCAAACAGAGCTTTCCGTGTGCAAACAACTTAAGATGTTTGGCCGGCAGTCCCTGATGGGTTCTAGCCGATGGCTTATCTGCTTTCACGAACAGCAAAAGGGTTGGAGGGGGTTCTTCCCTGAACATGGCACGTACGCTAGAGAGAAGACGCACACTGCGCGCTTGATCCTTCTTATTTTAGTCCAATGCGAAGCTTCGCGCATTAGATCTTCTTCAAGATGCTGAAGGTGCAGGTTCTGAAATACTATTGTCTTCAGCGGCATTTGTAATCCCATATTAAACACGTCATTGTTAACCATTGCCTCGTCTGTTTTTGGTTTGTTATGCTTGAAATTCAAGCACATGTCAAACTGTTTTTATTTTTTCCCTTAAATTTGCACTTGTCATTAGTTTTCTTTCTGTTGACTGAGTTTGTAAATGCTTTTTCCATTTTCTTAGTTTCCAAACCAAAACGACAGAAAAGATAATATTACACATGTATGTCCCCAGTACACCCATGCATTTTCCTAAAGAGCCTACCAACCGTAAGGCAAAAAGGCTGCTCTACTGTTAGTGGATATAATAACAGAAAAAAGAAGCAACCCGTAGAAATAACATCCTGTCTATCCACGTTGTTCCATTGTGTTGCACTCTTGCAAGTCTTTAATCGTGGGTTCCGGTTTCGTGTCTTTTAATTGTTAAGAAAGTGTGCCTCGCGCAAACTATTTTTCGCATGCTTTTATACTTGTAGAATGTTTTAACCGCGCAGGAGTTGTTATTAATATTTGTTCTGAGAACACGGGTCTCAGCAGTTTTTGTGGCATGCAACAGGAAGTGAAATATAAAAAAATATCTTCCCTGAGAGGCTATCTGCTTGTTTTAGTTTCACTGTCGGCAAACAGACTGGCAATTTATTTTTAGTCGGCATGAACAAGGCTTGAACTTTGCCATCATTTGTCTTCGTTATAAGGATGAATACAATCAGGAATTGGTGTATCAAATCTTGTAGTTGAAACAGTTTTGTGGCGGGATGTGATTGATGGATTTTATGATGGCCCGTTCAGGCGTTTCCGTAAGACTGGCCACCGATAAAAATCTGATTTGACTGCCATAGCCACCTTGTCTGCAGAGTCCTAAAGGCGCATGTACGTCCGCCCTGATTATTACATTTGGGTTCTTGATGTAGCAAACCTTGGCCCCAGGTCAATTGCAGGAGCACATGACAGGAGAATGGCAATACCGTGACCAACTTGTGCTAAATCACTTCCATCTTGTACGAGGATGATTAACACCTAGCGAAACCATGCATAAAAGCATGACATACGCAGAGTAGCAAAACGTGAACAGAGCACAGTCCAATACTAAGGGTAATGTGGCACTATTATTGGGGTGGAGTATGTGGGCTTCTTTGTCTGACTGAGTTGATAGAGAGGCGGCACTGGCACATAGAAAACTTGAGCTATCTGATATTCATCTTACTTGATATCCTCTCACGTGGTATTTTGTCACTTTAACCTTGCTGAAGAGTCCTTGTTCTCTATAGACAGTTCAGCCTCGTCTGTGTTGCAATATAGCGATTCGGTAGAAAATACATGGAGTGAATGAGGGTTTACATGGTAAAGTAAGGAATTTTCCATGTGATGTACGTGGCGCCATCAGTGCCGCTCAGCAGTGAAATGTAAATGTGATTTATTGAGGCGCTAACAGATGGGTAAAAGGGAAAAAAATCTTGAACGTATACATGTACATCCACCCAACAAATCTCCTCGTCTGCTCTTTCGACTTAATAGTCAAAGATAACATTATGGTCATGGTGATGAAATATAAATGTCACATTCTCTGTCTCTCAGACATTTTGATATTTGAATAAGTGACATTAATAATTGAATTTTTATTCACGCAGCAGATGTCCGTCTGTGGCAACCTACTGCAAAATTGACGTCGGAGAAGGAAATAACGAAACAAACCCCGCGTTGAAAAGGTTTTGGGTATCGATAAAAGGTCGACTACAAATTATGCACAAACTGATAACACCAACGTAAAATAATGCGCAGCAAACCATTTCGTTTGTCTTTATTTCAGAAGGGTCGCCAGATACACCTCCTTATATGCAAATCCTCTGTTTGATACTCGTGGCATAATACAGATCTGCTTTGTACCAGCTTAAGTTTTTTCACTGACATCTCAATGACACGATAATTTCATTAAATCTGCTTGATTTAAGAATACATGGTATACTGAGATTTTGTATCAGATTTCGAAATATCAGCAGCGAATTATATAGCCAGTATGGTACAAAGTACCAATCACGTTTCGTATTTCGTCGTTTTGACTTCGAAGAGTCATTTTTCATCGGACAGTAATTAAGTCTCCCTGAAGACTATATCTTTGGCTTACGGTAAATATCAAGGATGAAGCCATGATTAATGCGCACTGCAAGTGTCTTTGATTGATTAATTGGATTTTACTCTCCGTAAAAGAGGGAAATGATGAAAATGTACCCCAGGGAAATGCCTGTTTATATATGGAAGGCCTGATGTTATAGGAATGCTAGAGGGTTTTCGTAGGTTGCGTGGCGATTGTTGTGTACGGCTTGTTGATTTTAGAGCGCGCTGGCGACAATACGATGGGTTAATATGTGTAATTCATTGTTGAATATCCATCTTGTCTCTGCATTGACAGAAGTCAGACTATCGTTGTGGACTCGTATTCGTACGGAGGCTGCATTAATGATGAATTCGGTGTCGCTAGGTTGAGTATTCGGGCGTGGGGAGAGACTTTGAAAATGAATAATGTTTAATTTCACCAGTGCCAATATAGCTTGAACATTATAAGGCCATATTTATTATCGCTTTCGACGCCATAGCTTAAAGGGATATGACAGTTATTAAACGTGCCAAAGTTGTTGCTTTGTTACTGCGGATTCTGCTCAGAAATAATTCTGGAGGGAGTGGAACACTTACAATGTTAACTCTAGCTAGGCTTATGTCTTCGAAAAATTTATCGAAAAGATGTGTCAATAGAAGGCTCCAGCAAACCCAGTCAGTCCGTAGTATACCAGTATCTAAAGTTAATTTTACTCTTGTTGACTGGCAATTATGACTAGCGTTTGTCAAAGGACAGCGCGACATTAATTCTCCTAAAATGTTACCTCGGCACCTGCTCCCACACTTGCATATTATTCACCCATAAACATGCATTATGCAGCTGTGGTTCATTACCTAGTAATTCACTTACAGACTGTAGACTAATTCGACAACCAGAACTTAGTTTTCTGCGTAGGACCACGCTCACATGCTGCTGGTTTGTGAGTGTAAGGCCTCTTTGACCAATAGAGCCTTCAAGTAAGAGGTAAAGCAGAATGAGTCTGAACCCTGCTCGGCCCGCCTATGGGAATTATTACCTGAAGCCGCCCTCTTCCGTTCTATAATTTTGGATGCTTTCTAACTGAAACTACCTCAAGAGACATTCATGTCGGAATTATATGTCATATTATGGAAAAATCACCTGGAGGTGTGTAAAAGGTGTTTCATTGACGTTTCACTTTCGGCATTGTCATTGCAGGTCTCCATGTTCGTGCACGTTTGTTTACACTTCATGTTCTTATGTGAGAACGAGTATGTAACTATATCGCTGCGAAGTTTTACCTCCCTATACTCGATGAGTTCTAGATTAGTCAGGCGCGCATGATGCAGTTCGTGTTAGCAAAAGTTAAATGAGACTTCATAGTTTTTCATAAAATGCATATTATTCCTCTAAGTTTATTTCCTAAAAAATTGTAAACTGCTATACTTATTTCGTTCTGTTTTCATCTTAGTTTTACTTAAAGACTCCCATGAAAAAACTTCGTAAATTTTCATCTGCGTACAAAGAGTGAACCAAGTTGCACTGCTTAGATTTGTGGGAAGTGAGAGGTACGTTTTTGCAAATGAATGTATTTCTCTTTCAGGTCACGTCGTTTTTCGGTTTCTGTAAGTTAATATGCCAATAAACGTTTTTCAAGGGCCTTCTCTGGAGATAATTATTTCAAGAGGTGAATGGACAAAAAATCAAATTGTACATTTTAGTACGTTACTTTTCCTATCCAGGGGTTCCCAGAAGCGCGCCATCAGAGGTCAATTTTCAGGCCCTAAAGGTTGCTGTGACTAAAATGCACGCGCGCCCGGGTGAAAATCATATGTGTGATGGTGCTACCATTTTAAAGGCGTCTTTTATCCTGGGATTAGCCTAGGACTTTGTGTCCAAAGGGGTTTTGCTCGCTTAACGTAGCTTTTTTTGCACAAACTTCCATCATTTCCATATTTCTAGGAATAACTGATATTCAGTCTATTAAATGAAGTAGGGTCTAGATGTGCTACGTCCATCAACAAAATAACCATTCAGCAATGTAAACCAAAAGTCATCAGTGCTGTGCGATTGATCGGTTTAAATTTCGAGTTCGTACTGGAGAGAAGACTTTAATATGCCTGCGTTACAGGTGTACAGCAGGCTACAAATGTCTAATCAGTTGGCATATGTACAGAGAACGTGTTGCGTAACAGGTAGAAAAGGCAGAGGTATGTAATTAGCAGGTGAGAAGTAGAAGGGTTTTCTAGACGAGCAAGGGTGCGGCATTCTAGCTTGTGACTGTCCAAGAACTTTCTAGACTCCTGGCAAGCATTACCCATAAAATTGTGTAAAGTGTCTTTACTGGTGTAAAGGGGTGTTAAAGGAGAAATAGATTAGACCAACTCTCACCAAGCCTCGGGCTGCAGGTGTAACTATAGAGTTCCACGGTTTTCTATCGGCCACGTCGTTGTGTGCTTTATAATATGCATGTTGTCCCCTTCTATTTTTCATTTCCAAGAACATACATTTCCCTTCAAGTGGGTTATATCCACATGGCCAGCCATGTTCCTGAAAGTTGTTGCAGCCTGTAGCCAGCAGAACAGCTCAGACGTTTTTAAGGGGCCGGGGCTCCCGCCAAAATTTGCCTGACGACAACACGGACAGATGGTGGACTTGATATCGCCTGCTCCTTTCAATACGTGAAAGCGTTTATTTGCCATTATCAGCCAATCAGCGCGTTTTATTCGCTGCTGGCGCCAGGGGCTGCACCTGAATGTTCATTTCAGACTGTCTATAGACTCTTGTCCGTGTTTGGTTTATCAGATACAATTTTTGCGCAGAAAAACAAGCTGGCATGTACGGTACGTGTGTACATTGTGTCTACTGCTGTGTTAGTCAAGTTTGCCCTGCTCCTATTGAGTTACAGTGCAAAATTCTATCAATCCGCGGTAACGTTTCTCCCAGCATTCATTGAGTAAAAACAGTCAGCTCCAATTAGTTTGTGTTTTGTGCCATTGACTTGCAAGCTTTTTGTATTTGATTCAAGAATGAAAGGAATTATCGTGAAGGTGTACAATCACAGCAAGTAGCTGAAACCCAAAGAAACCAATGTGGTTTTGCTACGCAAAATCATGGAACTTTGGGGGAAGAAAAAAAACTGTCACGTTTATCACTTGCGCTGATCCAAGCAGGAACAGTGGTACTTTTGGATTCACACTTAAATCACAGAAATACCAGTAGTGCCAAATCACTGAAATCTGTGTCCTTTAGGTGAATTGGATATAATTGTATATATATCTTAAAACTGCTATTCAAACATGTTGAAGTGCAAGAACATGAAAGGGTTGCATTTAAGCGTCATTCATCCGCACTTTTCAGTTTGATAAGCTCTGTGTTTCAGCCGTATAATTCTATAATCATGTGTCAAGTTTTGCATCATAAGTGGATTGTCGCAATCTAATTCTGCGGCGAGACCCTTAAGCCAATTGACATGTCGGGAAGTGCACCTTCACCTAATGTTTTTCATCTGCTCATCAGCCCCCGTCATCCGCGCCTCTCCAGACTCCACTCCCTCCCTCGCGTATCGCCAGACTAGAATTTAATTCCCCCAAGAGTCCTAACTTCAGATCCATCTCGAACCAATTGACGTACCGGCGTACTTCGGAGCAGCACTTGGTCAGAAAAACAACAAACGGAAGCTCAGATCAACTCGCACCGTACACGCCTGATCATTCATCCTAATGATTCTTCTGGCGACGGCTGCAAATGGCGTGCAACGTCTATTGCCTTAAGACAGGATACAGTTATTTTATTAAAATGCTGAAAGTTGTGTCTCCAGAAACACAATGAAAAGAAACTGTTGTTAAATGGTGTACCAGTGTTAGTTTAACTTTACAGGGAACACAAGGTGAGTGCCAAGAGAAATCCAAACTGGATTCCGCTACAGAGCACATTGATCACCGAATTTCACTAAATAGTGCACCGTATGCTCTGTGCTAGAATACCATTGTCGCAAAAAAAATATTCCAGCATGATATGATGTATGCAGTCTGCCGCCTTGAGAAAGTGACTAACTGCGCGTCCAACCGTGCATTCAGGATCTAACATTTCTTTTCCTAAAAGGAAGCCGCCTCGTTTTTTCTTGATTAAAATCTGAATGGGCACGCGTACTCCACTAATGACACTGTACGTGCATTTGGCCGAGGGATTGCTGTTGGCGCAAGAAGAAATAAAAACAATCAAGACTGTAGATAAGGGGACTGCAAAAGAGACGAGTGAGCATGAGTTGCTTTTAGAGACAAGCCAAATTAGATTGTGTGAACTGATGGGCGCAGGCCGTATGTATAAGCGAGAGAGAGACGCAGTGACCAATTTCACACGGGTTGGAACTCAAAGTCTGGGAGCTGCAGAGCTTTGGAAGTGCCATTCGACTTGTTGAGATCCTGACATTTTGTTTCCTTGGGAAGATGACATCATAAAGACAAGATTTCGACATCCTGAGATAATTTATCATCGGATGACTATATCCTGAAAGTTGGATGACGACACCCTGTGTTAATTTATCATGGGATGGCGACATTGTAAAAGTGATATAATGACATTATTTGTCAATGGGTTCATTGACAAACCACCTTGAAAATAGGTGGCTTGAGAAGCTAGTGTTTTCCAAAGCACTGCCCTCCTGTTGCCACACATGATATTAGTTAGACTGATAAAACGTCATGATGTCTCACCGCTTGTTACAAGTAGTGAAGTAGACATTACAATTGGTGGATGTCTCTGGATGACGACATATACTGAGATAATGATTAGCGTCATCCAACCTTCATGATTTTCGTTATCAGGGTGTCGACATCTTGCCTTTATTACGTCATCATCCCGAGAAATAAATGTGTGGATCTCAACAAGTCGGATGGCAATTCCAGAGCTCCGTATGAAGCCCTTCTTGCCACAAATACGTATGTTTTCAGGGATACTGTCTCGGAATGTTGGCCGACGCTTTGCCGCTCTATACTGAGTTTAACAGTTGGGTCGGCATTATGGGGGGTTGGACTCGAAGAAGGATGACCACTTGCGTATCAAGGTTTTCAATCAGGGAACAAGTTTTCTAAATTGAAAACAATCGTCCTTTTTTTGAAGAAACCCTCTCCCTGAATAAAAAAGTGGTTGTGAGGTTTCAAAAAAACGGCATAAATATGTCAATAGAGGGGACTTGCCTCCTGCGTTCCGTTGGATACGTCGCTGGGTTCGACGACACCACAACGAAAACGCAATCAGGATGGTCTGGGCTTAGCCCTGCCCTCTCGGTATCCATTCACGGTATTCTCTTTGCCCACTTGTAGTTTTACCTGATTCTAGTTGCAACTTGCAGCCCTACCATATGTATCGCTATTTACTGTTTGTATTCAACCAGCCACTTGGTTTGCATGTGACAAAAGGATTAGGTAATAGTTACTCAACACAACTGATATTTAACTTCTGGTGGCATTTGGACAATTATTTTGGCAAGCATTTATAAATACAAATTCGAGTTATTAGTTGCGTACAATTTTGGCGAAGTGATCCCTAAACACTAGATTTTATTCAAACTGACTATCAATTTGAGAAATTGTGTATCAATAGTCCATTCACAAAAATTATCAATAACTTTTATCGGTTTTATTATACTATAGGATCCTTTATGACGGAGTGATAGCAACATCAAATCCACTTTTTCATACATTATAGAATCCATATTTTCTTCAATCATGCACACCAATACCCCCAACAAGCAAACTGCCCAACTTCATCATGAGATCAAATTTCAAGTTCTAATATATTCATGTGGCAACATCTAATGCAGGCAGACTGCACTTCAAGTGAAACAGGTCAAGTCGGCACCACGTCGTCTCCATAGCAGATATTCTTTTATTGGCCTTTGGGAGAACCTGTCGAATATTAAAGGTTGGCTTCTGAGTGATTTCTAACGAAGATTGCCCGGGTACCACATTTCGCTGGGCTAGTATCGTCTGGCGTTCAACCTATTGCCAGAACAAGGGATTACACGGCTTTACGCCGCTTCAACGTGTGAACATTCCGTCTTCTGTAATTGGCCAAGACATACCCTCTATATCACACAGCCTTCGTGACTTTGCTGTTCAGCGTAAGACACACTGTAATGTACATTATAATGTGTGTCAGTGTTGCGCGCTTTTAAAGCCTTGAACAGATTATTGGCATCTGAACCTCGCCCAGCCCACGGGCATACTGCATATTGTAATAAGTCGCCTTGGATTTGCTGATACGTGTATTGGTTGTGTACAGCTGTCTCATCAAGACCTATATTCACTACGTCCCTTGTCACATGTAAAAGAAATCGGCCACTGAATACGGTTGAAGTGTTTTGCACTTAAAGGGAATAGATATGCAAACCAATTTCTCTCTGCACACAAAAAAAAATTTACGAAACAACATAGTATTGCTTTTTTTATATAAAAAAATGGCATAGACCCAAAATTTGCTGTTGAGCTAGCTCGCCAATTGCTGAGGGAGGAATAAAAATTACAAACACTTGAAAGTGAATTCATTTGCCATAAGGGGTAATAATAATTGGAACCGTGTCTTCCTAAATGACGTCAGGCCAAACGGGCGATTCACAATAGCGCGCCTCCAAGAGTTTGCAACGCATTGGCCAATCACAATGCGCTATATCTGTCGACCCTTTCCAAACGCGCATTGGGTTGACAGATTTTGGGCACTGTGATTGGCCAACGCGTTGCAAACTCTTGCAGGCGTGCTGTCGTGAAACGCCTGTATCAAAGAGGTTTGCAACGACCTTGTTGAAATTTCATTTCCAGGCCCCACAGTCCACACTACTCATGGGCAGACGGACACTTTCTGTCAGAGGGCTTCATTCCAGCGAAATCTTTTTGCAATCCCGTTATTACCCCTTGAAAAAAAATTTGGGCGGTCATTTGTCATTGGACATGCAGATAATCATACGTGTTCAATATGCTGACTGAGCCTTTCGACTTGTACGCCACGTATAGAGATGACGGGCTTTCAAAATCTTCCGTTGGAGGTACACGTTACCATCAATTTGATATTGTTGCTCTGCAACAAGCAATGAACCACCTGCAGAATATGGCAAGCGTAATGTTCAGGTCATGCCACGCTGTATATACAGCGGTGTCGTACATGTACATGCATGCTGGTCACGCGATACGCTCACTGTAATCGTTGCAACAAGCTGCCGACTACGATGCCTCAGCGCGGCGAGGGCGACTATCGAGTATTGATACAAGCTGCCCACTCTGTTTATCTTACCGTGGTTCTACCCTTCTTACCCTTACCCTTCTAACAAGCTGGGAAAAATTGCTCATTTTTGGCAGTATTTGCCATGTAATTACCAGCGCCCATACGTTTACTGCTCTTTTTAATGTGTGCAAATAGTGCCGTAATTAGATACTTGTTTGCGGTAAGTTAAATCAGCCTTTCACTTGAAATGGAGACAGTCGCGTCGGTGTCCTAAATCAAATTTGATTGGGTGGAACTCAACTTCCCATAAAGTGGACACACAAACACTCCCTTTCCCCTACCCTCGACTACATACACTTACCTCTCCGGAAGTCACGACGAGCATATGCTTTTCGTGAAATTCGATCCACGTCAGCGTCGTTTGCTCGTTCAACTTTTTCGTCTCGAACCCTACATTGATTATGTTCGGTCACGTACGTGTCGGGCGAGCACAGTTGTGCGACAGGGCTGGAATAACATGATCTGCTGCTGTTGGTCATGTTTCTGTTGTAATTATAGCAGCCACACACATCAACGGCAAAGTGGAGGCCATGTTTCTTCTCATGCTATGGAGAAATATGGACAAACAGTTAGTCAGAGGGATTTGGTAATAGTTGCCCCAAAAATGTTTTCCTTTGGTTAATTATTGTATGGCCAGTGCCCGGTAGATTCATGAAGAAAGAAATGATTCTGTCGTAGGCCTATGTGCTAAAATTTGACTCTGCTGTGTTTTAGCCAAAGGCTCTTTTCCCTTACATAAAACAAATAACACCCACGTGCGTATTAGTCAGAGGAACAAAAATGAAATATCACGATTGTTTTTGAGATAGAAGCATTTAACATGTTGACTGCCGACTACGAGTATACTCAAATTAGGCTAACAGGTGTACCGGATTCTACCACTACAAGTATGCTGGGAGAAAATGAAAGGCTTTTGTATTGTGAATGGAATACACTGGCATCACTGATAAAACAACAAATAAGCTGCTAGCAGTGGTGACATACATGTGCATCTATAAAATGTTCATGTTCAAATAATATTTTCGTGTTTTTGCCGTTAGAAATAAAATGGGAAATCGGCAAAATTTGAAATGTCCTCTCACCTTGTTGACTTTATTTTCATTCAAGAGTGAATGAAGATATTAGTATGACGTCAAAATAGCTTTACATTTTGTCGTGTGGATTTTCATAAAGATTTGATTACACTGGTGTATCGGGGCAGGAGGGAACTTGCCTTGCCTCTGGTGACATTTTCAAAATAATTAAATAGCCAAGTGAACCGAAAAACGAAAACATTATAAATTCACCCGGCCCAAAGCAGTTCGATCAATCAATAGTAATCAATGATCAATCAATGTTATAAAAAATGACTAAATAGCGAGGGTGAAAGTTTTTTTTCCATTTTCTTTTCATTTTTAAGAAAACTGGTACATGACAAGGTGTTTTCCGGGGACACATTTTGCCCGAAGCTGTTTATAAAAACCCAGTGGCTTTCAAAACGTCAAAGTGAACAAATTGTTTTGATTTCTTGATAGCTGTGATTTCTCATTACTCGCATTGTTTCATATGATTGTTCTGATTTCTTGATAGTTTATTTTGTACAATTCATTTGGGTACATGGTATTCCTTACTGTCAGCACTTGGTGGCGTCATTTTGTAATAATCAATGTGGCAGGGACGGCTCAGTGCACTTAATATTCAATACAATGTCAACGGCAGTCCAAACTTTTAAAGAATATAATATAGGGTGTATATTGCATAACCAGTATGGGGAATCAAAGAAGTTCGTCATCCCTTTGCCAACCCACGAGGTAACTCGTAGCTGGCATAGTGGAATGACCAACTTAATGCCATTGCCAGCTACGACTTATTTTTTAGATATTTTTCTCAATAGAGTATTTAGGAGTGAACGTCTCTGTCTCCCCCTACCCCCTCTCTCTCTTGGAGTATGACGACTTCGACTGTGTCGTTCATGGTGGGAGCATCGTTTGCCACTGTGGAGACAGCAAAAGAGAAGGGTGTGGGTCTGAGGATCGGTGACTGAGGCAGCCCTAGCACAATGCTTTCGACTGCGCTCAGTTGTCTCCTGAGCCAAATGGTCATCGATGAGGGAAGCGGAACCTCTGACGGCAGATCTCCACCTTTAGTGGTCGCTTGTTCAGTCCTCCCAGGAGTCGATGTCGATTGCACAGGCCTTCAGATGTCTTTGGAGACAGTCCTTAAATCTAAGCTTGAGCCTGCTTCTGCTTCTTACGCCTTTGATCAGTTTACCAAAGAATACAGCCTTGGGAAGCCACGAGTCTTCCATGCGGACTACATGGCTGCTCCACTGCAGTCGGCTCTGCTTGAGTAGTGCAGCAACACTGGGGATGCCTGTTCGTCTTCTTACCTCCACGTCGCTAATCCTGTCTTGCCAGTGGATCTTGAGGAGATGTCTTAGCTGATACATGTAAACGAGCTGGAGTCTCTTGTGGCGTCGGTACAGGATGTAGGTTTTAGAAGAATATAGAAGGCAGGTGAGGACCACTGCACGATATACCTTGCACTTGGTTGTTAGCCAGGTATAATGTTTCTTCCAGATCTTAGACTGGAGCTTCCCACAGGCTGTTGTGGCTGCACTGATGCTCCTCTCCACTTCTTTGTCCAGGCTGTTGGACTGTTCTGCCGAGGTAGGTAAAGCTGTGCACAGCTTGAAGTCTTGAAGTTGGTTTCCGTCAAGAGACAGCTCAGGGTCAGCGTAAACAGTGTGTCGATGAGGTAGGAGCATGACCTTAGTCTTTCTGGTGTGGATGGTAAGGCCGAGGCTTTGAGCGATCAAATGGAAGGCATCAAGCATGACTGGAGCTCAGCTTCAGAGTGTGACACTATGGCAGAATCATCTGCATAAAGCAGCTCTCGAGCACAGACGGTTCTGGCCAAGGTTTTGGCCTTAAGACAGCCGGTGTTGAACAGCTTTCCATCTAAACATGTACTGAACTAAACACCGCCATGCTGTGGGCACAGTTCTGGGACAGCACTGAGGTAGATGGAAAAAGGGAGAGAGCCAACACACAGCCTTGCTTTGACGCCTTGGTTCACGATGAACGGGTCTGAAAGTATGCCGTTGAGGGAGACTTGGGCCATCACGCCAGTGTGAAGCTGAGAGATGAGGCTGACGATGCCTTCAGGACAGCCATAGCGACGCAGAACAGAACAAAGACACTCCCTGTTCACCGTATCAAAAGGTTTGGTAAAGTTGATAAATACGATGAACAAGGTTACGTTCTGTTGATGGTTTTTTTCTTGCAGCTGGTGCAATGTGAAGATCATATCGATCGTTGATCTGGAGCTGCGGAACTGCGACTCAGCGAGAACTGCGTTGAGGATGGTTTTGATGCGCTTCGGAATCACTTTGCCAAGCACTTTGCCAGCGGTTGACAGAAGTGAAATGCCTCTGTAGTTGCTGCAATCTTGCTTGTTGCCTTTCTTCTTGATGATGGTGATGACGGCAGCGTCCTTGAACTCCTTTGGCACAGACTTCTCATTCCAGATAGCTCAGAGGACGTCATGAAGAGCACGAGTGATCTGTTCTCCTCCATTCTGGTAGATCTCTGCTTGGATTCCGTCCATTCTTGGGGAATTATTGGAGGCAAGGCTTCGTACGGCCGTCACACTTCATCTATGAGCAGAGGACCATCAGCACTGAGAAGCACTGGACGCTGGGCGATACTGTCAATAATCGAGATATCAGCGTTTGGTCTTTGGTTCAGGAGCTTGGCAAAATGTGTCTGTCATCGTTAAAGGATATCACCCTGTTCAGTCAGGAGGGTAGTGCCATCCATTTCAAGCAGAGGGCTGGACTGAGTTCCTCCATGGTAAGAGACGGTCTTCAGTGCTTGATAGTAGCCTCTGGTGTCTCCCGTGTCTGCTATTTTCTGGATTTCTTCAGCTTTCTGGTCCCACTACTCGTTTTCCATGTCTCTGAGCTTACGTTACGTCACTCTGGTGAACTCAGATCTGGATCTTTTGCAGCTAGGCTTGGCGAGACAGGCCTGGCAGGCTTTGCTTTTGTCCTTACGGAGCTCTGAGAGGTGAAAGTCAGAGTCATCGAATCAGTCCCCATTCCTAAGCTTTTGGTTCCCCAGTACTTCTTTCGCAGCTTTGTAAGGGCATGAGCTGAAGTTCTGCCACTTAGCAGCAGCGGTGGAGTTGGTGGCCTAGCACTGGATTCCTTGAGTCGACTGACGGACGTTGAGCTTCTTGCTTGGGCCAGGGAGTAAATCTCTGTCTATTCCAGTGGATGGAGACCTTGAGTCGGCACCTGATCATGTAGTGATCAGTACCACATTCTTAGCCTCTCATGGACCTAGTGATGCACATATCACTGTTCTTGTTCTGACTGATCAGAATGTAGTCCGGAAGATGAGCGTGTCCAGATCGTGGGTGTCCCAATGAGAAGAATCGATGAGCAGGCACGTTGAACAGGGTGTTGGTCACTGGGAGTGAAAACTCGTTGCACAGCTGCAGTAGGAGCTCTCCGTTGCTGTTGTAAGATCCACGTCCAAAATTACCGAGGAGGCTCTTGGTTATACATCTTGGTTGCGTTGGCTCTGGCGTTAAAGTCTCCAAACACCACAACTGTATCTGTGCTGGGGGTGTTCTGTAACACGTCTTTGAGTTGATAGTAGAAAGCAGCTATGTGCACAGGGTCGTGAGTCATCGTCGGAGTGTACACACTGACCAAGGTAATTTGTGTGGTTGGGGAGATGGCAAGACGTTGGGTCACTAGTCGATCAGACACCTGGGAGAGCAGCTGATCAGCAATGGCAAATTGCTGATCAGCAATTGCTGTAGCCTTAATCCCCTGGAGTTGCCAGACCAGAAGAAGGTGTCTACGATGTCTACGCCAAAAGCATCGAGCTCCTTGCCAAGCAAAGCAGTTCGTCTCTTTGGGAGGTTGGGGTTATTATCGAGGAGGGTTCGCACGTTCCAAAATGCGATCTGTAGCTTCGATTTGTGGTTTCTGCCACTGAGGAGAACCCGCTGACCGTGGGCAGTCAGCCAGGTTGATTGAAGGGTGAGCCTTTTAACGTCAAGTTTTCTAGAGGCGTCCTCGGATTGAGGCAGGCGGGGCATCCCTTGTAAAACACCGCCTGATCGCCCAGGAAGGACCTCACAGCACTCTCACCCGTCAGAAGCTATGCAACCATCACTCCCGCAAGTTCTTGCTACCAACTTACAGCTTCTCAAACCTTCCTGCACAACAAGAAGCCGTATCGCTTTGCGACTTGGCGTTGCCAAATTGGCCTGCACAAATATTAGGTGAGGGGAGCACTCTGCGGGTACTCTCCCACCCTCTGGGTCATGTGGCTGGAGAATCAAGTGGCAGAACGAAGAGCCAGACGACTTAGCCAGCAACTTGACTACCCTGCAGTATCAGACTTATGATGCTGATAATCTCGCCCAGCTGCTACTTCAAATAGGTAAAAGGCACCTGGCCGAAGTCCTCCTGTCGCTGCTCCAAGATGTTGAAAACGGCAGAGAGGAGAACTATTACCTGCTGCTGGGGCTTCACTATTTAACCCATAGCTTGGGCAAGGAGGCCTTTCTTGGTGCAACTTATACTTTCTTGGTAATTTATGTCTCTGCGAAAGTTGGAGACTCGGACTTTGGGCCTACCCAAGAGCACCCAAACGTGTTTTAATTCCAAACACAAAACTTCAAAGTGAACTTCGACGATTGATTTGCAGTTCCGTGGTCAAAAGAGGAATCCCCATTAATTCTTACCAAACGTTCCCTTTGTCTCATGACAGTTAAACCATATCAAATTACCAAGGTGCCTTTCTTTTACATGCAATAGAGAAAGGTTTCAGATTTTTCTTTAGCGTTCTTCTGATTGTCTAGAGTTGCGCGCACATTTTGTGTCCCAAGTGGCACTTGATGTCACAATTACGTACGTCCGCGCCATCCAAGTTATGATGCAGTGATCTCACGTGGGTGGTCAGTGAGATCACGTGGTTTGCATTTCAAATAACCTTTCCTCTAAGACTAAGAGGGGCGGTGCAAGTTTGTATGTTTAACAATTATTAGTTATCCAAATCGATCAATTGCTCGCAGGCAAACAATTATTCGAAACTTCTTCTGAGTAAAGTTGCTCATCTGAACATGATCTTTGACGCCATCGTCAGTTTTTTTTATCCATTTCAAGCGTTTAAGCAGGTGCCACTAATGGAATTTTGTTAATAAAACTAAGGTAGTTTCCAATTCGATATGTTGCTTCGCACACTTTTTCAGAAAAAGAAAACGGATCAAACACTCGACTCTCAATGTATAGCGTCATTATAATTAGCTTCACACAGACTGCATTGGGTTGCGAATGGTGAATATCTGTTGGCATTTGGGTATGTATCAATATTCTGACGAGAATATGTACATGAACAGCGCTTTCTATATTGCCTTGTCTGTAGTCCTTGTGTGAAGTGGTGATTTACGTCAGCAGTTGTTATGGGAATGGGGAGGTGTGCTTAATAATTCATGTGATCCAACACCAGATAAAAGACGCTAGAGAGGCACGAATAGCCAAAAATGGCTGGAAAGCTGGATTTTTTTGGTAATGTATCAGCCTCATGGTACGTAATAGCTACTGGATCTCGAAAGAAATTTATTCTCAGCAGAAAGTCAAAGCAATGAAGGTTAGCCAGACATTATGGGTTTAATTTTAATCGGCGTTTTGTATTTGTATGGGTATCCTGAGGGACAGACGTCTATTTTATTAAACAGTTTACTGTGGGTGTAATTTGGTGTTGATCATCACTGCTCGGAACTGTTGCCATACACAGAAAACTTAATATGTACCTGATTTCTAGATCCTAAATATCTTAAGTAAATAAACCCTTAATCAACCAGACCGCTCTGTCAGCAGTTTTGCAAATACTGATTCAACCCAGTGGACGAAAAAAAAAGAGACCCTGTACAACAACATTTTGCAGACAGGGGATGGGAACTTATGAAGGCAAGGATATCATCTAGAGACTGAGGTTTGGAAAAGTGAAATAGGCAACCAAATGAGGGTGGATAGTCCTGTAATCTCGGGAGAATCAGTCCGAGTCGCTGTGACACTACTAGTCTTTTAAAAGCTTATATCAAGTTTGGACTTCGGAAGCGAGATTACATTAACATCAGAACTAGGCAGTGACAGTGTCTGTCTGTGCTGAGGTCGATTGCATGGGAGGTTGTAAGACAGACGGCTATTTATATCCAAAGACGGTTGTAAGTTGGCTAAAAGCCCGCCCGTAGTGTCGATCCCAGTGTTCAGTGCAGGCCCTGCAGCTAAACGCTGCCTGACGCTATTGGTCGGAGATCGATCAACGACAAGGGCTGGTGTAGTTTAGTCCTCCCTTTCACCCTAAGATTCTCGAGAAATGGTCGCCACAAAAAAGTCGTTTAAACGGACGGACAAATAGATTTCCTTCCCTTTGATGCAGCTGGGCGAGGGGTCTTAATTCGTCGGTTTCTCTTTTGCTCTCTGAAATGTCTAAAAGCCTCTTATTGTGAGGAAGTGCTTTTCTAGCCGGCTGTGACACGGTCTTCTTAGAGAAAAGTTGGATGTCAAATGACAGAGGCTTAATGGATGAAGTACTGGCCGGTTGTGATAATTCTGTTTATTGATGTTTTGTTTGCGGTTTTGATCGTGCATGCTGCCCACCATCGGCACTTTATACCGCGTGGCAATTTATCAACAGTTGCACTTCCCACGGCATTTGCAGCAGCTTGATTAGATTTGGCGAGTGATAAACGGCCCTTGTTGCAGTACGTTAGAGATCATCATCGCTGATCCTGAAGTTGTACAAAGGCTTGAGTTGAGAGTTTTCTTCTGAAGCCGAGTATAGCTTGTACATTATCGCAGATACTAGATCACAGGAAATGCGCTAGGACGGTATCTAAACCCGCAAACTTTAGGCTTTTCTGAATTTTGGTGTTGGCAGGTTGTGTACTAGCTCTTGGCTATCCAGACTATTATTCTGAAATTTTAGAGAATTAGTTTAGTTATTAGACTCTGGCTGTAAATTTGTAAATTCCCAGGCAAAATGAGCTGCAATGCTTGAAAACTACGATTGTAATTTGATATACTGTAATTTTGTAAAGTATCTGTATTACATTGCACCTCTTGTCCAGTATTGATAACACCAAGAAATGAAATAACACCAAACCCTCCATTATTTCGCAGTGTATTAAAATGCGATGTCGGTTACATCAGTTGTTAATGATTTTATGGATACCTTCAGCTAGCCTACTACAGAAGTTTTGTGGATATCTGGACAGAATATCAAACTATCTGGCAAACCAGCAAATTGTTTCCAAGTTTCTGGAGGAACCTATGATGGTTTAATTGGAGCTCCACGCTTCATTGGACACCCTGTTTATGTACATACATATATATGCCAAACACTTTGACAGTAAATCTCCTGGAGATTTAACAGAGCATTAAAAAATCACTTAAATTAGAAACTAATAGCAAAAATGTTTTAATGGTATTTTCTGAAGAAAGAACTGAACAAAGTCAGACATCCTGACACTTCTTGCCGTCGAGACCATATTTGTGCATACGTGAATAATTATGAATTTATTTGTAAAGATGTCTATTGTTGATATAAGTATAGCGACTAATCTGTGCAGGAACGCATGGTTAAAATCAGTAATGCGCAAAAACCAAAAGGCTCCCACCAGTGTGCTAGGCGAATGTTAGACTTTACTCAAGTCGGGATCTCTGTGACATCTTCGTTTCTGTTTTGGATACATGTGGAGACTGCTCACCGTTACTAGCTTTGCGCCCTCTTGTTCACTTATTACTATGAGTTCAGTTCAGAAATGTTGACTTGACGAATCTGCCAACCGTTTTTACGCAGCGAATGGACTCATCTACCAAAAAGTGGTAGCTGCCAATCACATTGCCGTACTTGTTTTCCTATGAACGAGTCTACAAGTCTGACTACTTTGGTGGAAATTCCCTATACATGATGCAAGATTATGTCGTTCATATGCAATTATGAATAACTACATATCACCGACGGGGGTCCGATTGGCTTATCCGTCAAGTCGGACTTACTGACCGGTGACGTATGACATGCGTCGTACAACAAAGGCTATCAAATGAGGGCGCTGTATAAGAGTTTTGCGAGCTGCCGCGCCCAGCGCGACGATCGTGTAGTGCGTACCAATTGCTGGGATGGCTGACTAGGGCAGAGCAAACGTAAGTCCGACTTGATTCAAGCCTAGGCGAACGTCAAGTCAGACTTTCTCTTCGTCACCGGTGAATGGGTGCATTCGTTGTAGGCGTTCATGATTTCACTCGGGTTTAACCTCGTCCCCACCGTCTCGCTTGTTTGACACAGCAGGCGCGGCCTCTTCCAAGGTCAGGGTAGCCTCGTGTGAGCTAATCGAACGCACCCATTTCGAGCATAAGCTATTTCTGGCTTTAAGTTGCTCAAGCACTGGCTGCCACGATTTTCAGTGGTGTTTCCTTTTAAACCTCCTGTTCTCGTTATTAACCCGAACCAAGGAAGCTGCACACAGTATGAGTTCTTGCACCAAAACCTTGTACTCGTCACTTTTGTACGTTTATTTTACATTAATTTACCTAATATTTACACCTAAACAAGAAACAACGAGATAACATGCAAACAGAAACTACAATGAGGCTTTTTAAAACTTGTTTTGAGATGAAGACCGTCAGTTTCTCCGCAGGGGAAACAAATCGACTTTCTCCCTGCGGTGCAAGAATAACAGTGGACGGGAAAACGTCGTTGTAAAGATAATACCTGTGCGGTATGTACGGCGCCTTAAACCGGATTTTTGCAGGATCAGCAACGATCTTCTTGCAACGATAAGCTCTGAAGACCAGGAAAGATTTCTTTTGCTTGAGCTGCACATCTCAGCTCACTGGGGAGTTGTTAGACAAGCGCTCCCGCCCACAGGAAGCGGAAACTAAGCGTGATTATTTCCAATTACCTTGTACAGCGGTTGTTCCGGCGCATGCATTCCGGTCAACGGAAACGGGTTCCGGCCTCGGTCGGAGGATAGCGAAAGAACTGCCCGCGGCAGGGTCTATATTCCCCGTTTGTTTCAGCTAATGGCTTTGCATGGAATGATATTTTTTTTTTACAATGCTCATATAGATACTTGGGTATATATTCATTACTAAGTAGCGCAGCGACAGAGCAAGTATTGTGATGTGATTTATCAGGCGCTGAGTAATGCTGACTTCTAAACCACTTTTAAATTTCAAAATAACATTGGGGAATAATATTACTTATTCAGAGAATGTCATTGGAAATCAATGATCTTCGTATCATTCGCGAAATCAGTCTGGCAGTGAAAGGTACGTCACTCTCCTCAGAGGAATGCGGAAACACTGTTGAAAACGACTACAAGCATGACCTGAAAACGATACAAGTATCGTCAATGCCATCATGGCACATTCCATATTAATTGTATTAAAGAAGTTTTAAAGAACAGAGCATATAGTCAGAAGATTGGGTGAGGATGGACAGGTACAGAAACTTTTCTCTAAAATGTCGTTACAGCTCTTTGTCTTTCCAAAAAAGTAGATTTGTAACATTATTTTCAGTCCAACAGGGATACGTAGGCATATGATAGTTTCTGCAACGAAACGCTGCGAAAATGACTGCTTTGAATGTCACCAAGAATGGCACGAAAAGCTTCTTTGACTGGTACCCTGCTTAATATATCCAGCGACGTTAACACCGATTTTGAAACTTTTCAGTCCCTACGGGACTCTATTACTTTCTGAGATGATAAAGTTTTGTCCTGGGATTTCCTTACACCTCTTAAACTGAACATTTCTTCTGTGTCTTCTTCCCCCCCTAGTTCATCTGTAATTGATAGATAGGGCTAGGAATATATTCATCTTACCAGATCAACGAAACTGAAACCTGCTGATTGCTCGTGTATTTTGAATTCGAGTGTATCAATGGTGACATCCACGGGCCGTTTCTATCGTGTTGAGTTCCCCTGGAAAAAATACAGTGGAAGTGAGCAGTAGTTTAGCATTGGTACCTTCGTGCTCTTACATGATTGGGGATTTTATGACGGAATTGGGGGTATTATTAAACGAAAGACGTCCGGGCAATGTTGAGAGATAGGGTGTAATTAGGCACATTCTGCCTGAAATTATGTACATGTTGTAATTTCGTAGGCTGCTGACTTCTTTAATCTAAACCCTGTACTTGGGTACGTCTCTCTGCCTAGTAACCCCCAGAGTTACAGGAAAGGGTGCATTGAATTACCCTTTTGTATTCTGCATCTTTTCCTTCGCTGCAACATTTTTATGGCGTGCACTGATCGTAAATGTATGGTCAGAGTTGAGCCCATGCTTTCCGCGTGCACCATAACCTCGATGGAATGGTGTCGGCAATTTGCAACAACCGATTCCTTTTTGAGATTTCATACAGCAGCTTGAATCGGTTCCTTGTGATTCCTGTTAGTCTGTTTGTAGAAAAACATTTCCTTTCACGTTTCAGTTTTCTTATTGCCGCTAACCTCAACAACGCCATGCACGTCGGTTCCATCTGCTCATTATTGAAGGGCCCCGAGCTTAAGGAAAGACAAAAGTCAGCGAACCGCTGTAACTTGTTCTCATCGCACGAACTCTACTACTCTACTACTTTTCCTGTATTCATCTAATCTTAGTTCGACCATAATCTATGAATATACCCCCTCCCCCCAAAATGCTGCGTAGTCTATTATTTTCTTGTATGAAACTTGTGGCCAGCTCTATCATTTTAATCAGTTTCACTGAATTGATGGACGTCGTTTATTTTGTCAAAATGTCTCTATAAAGAGTGAAGTAGTACTTCACTTATTGCTATCATTAGGCCAGCCAAATTTCGCATTCTGTATTATCTTATAGGACCCACGCGATGTCACTTGTCTGATGTCTGATTCAAATACTGGTGATGCTCCTTTGTACCACATGTAACATTATTTCCAACCGTAAGTGTGCCATTGTACGAATTCAAGGAGATTGTGTAGTGACATATTCCCAAGTAAAATGCACTTCAAGTTCTCTTTAAGGGTATTTCTAATTATAAACCACACTTTCTGAAGTTTCGCGAAGGAAACTAATACATGACATTTTTTTTGCTAATGAGCCCAATCGCTTTAATAACCATTTTTCTGGACGTTGTGTGCTGAGCAGCTGTGCTACATCCTCATATCCCGTCACAGACAAGAAGGTATATTGGGCATCATGGACGCCAGGAAGTGTGTGCACCGTCAGAATATTCCGTAGACACGACGCACCAGGCGAAGACATCTCTAGGTAAACATTGCTCTCATGAAATTCAGGATTAGGGCAAGAGTGGTTTGATATAACACCTTAAATGTTAAATGCTTTCACTGCAGATGCCACAAACGAGGTGTTGATTTTTGAAAGCAAACGGTCCTTTGACAGGTGCGGATCCAGGTTTTTTTTGCGGGGGGGTCGTACAAGGCGGCCTACCAAATGTATTTGTCGCCGTTGGTGAAGCCATTAAATTTTAATCTCTTTGTACTTAGCCGTGCACGCATAATAAGACCCTTATAGGCTCCTAAAATTAATAATTAAAACTTATTTTAAGTGCATACCAAATAACCTTGTTTCCTGGATGAATATGGTTGAAAAATTGATGAGTAAGGCACATTGTTATCGATGTAAATGCAAGACTTGAGCCCCCGGCATTTCATTAAACAGAACATAGTCATCTGAGAACCAAGCACAGACACATTCATACATTGCATACACGTCATTTAGGCTTTGGTCCCAATTTGCTCTTTTTTAATTAACAAATGTTTTCTTTGTTATCAGGGCGGGATGATCGAACCCGTATACGTGTCGGTAGGAAAAACAGGCATGTCGGAAAAACTACATCCAAGGCCTCATTACCAATTCATCAAATCTTGCATATTTTGCAGAAAATACAAATAGTGAAGGTGAAAAATACTGAGGCACACTAGTCATCCATGTTTTTGCGCCTTCGAGGCAGCTGCTCCACGGGATCGTTTATTCGCCCGTGCTTAACCCCGTAAATTATTGAATCGTCGCGAGGGCATTAGGCCTAGAACTGCCCCCCCCCAACATCGGCGATGCCAATCATCAGTACCCCCTGAGACGTGGAGATCAAGGTGAGATAACCTGAAGGCCACCGCTAGGGCCGGTTCGAAACGTCCTCCTCGCTAATTAATCATAATTGACTGACTCTATGTGCCAGGTGCTCTGCCGCGTCTTCTGTGCACCTGATACCCGTCTCTTGGCTGACTTCCAGCCAGCCACGTGCGATCTCGATATCCCGGGTGTTATAGGAGTTGGGACAAACCCACGACGAACATGGGATGAAAGTAGTTGGACGACATGCAATACTCTACGGAGGTAGATTTCATTCTCCTTGTTTGAGCAAGGATGAGAAAATGTGATTTCTGGGGAGCAGGAAGTGGAAAGATTTTCGTTGAAATTTCAAGCAGGCGGGCAGGGGAATCAGCTTCTTCAGTATTGAAAGTTGTAAATGACAACTTTCATCTTGCCTTGTACAAGGCTTTTGTCATCCGCACTTCGTAACTGACCAGTAGGGCTGTTACCCTTACTTGACATGATCTGCAAAATAGCAAACTGTAGTTAAGTTACACTATGGCGTATTGGCGGTTTATGATGAACGCCTTGGCCAGGGCTTTCATCATCTCTCCGTCGATGCAAGTGTCACCATATGGACTCTACCACCTTGCTCGCTTGCGCCATCTGCATTGTCGTCGAAATGATAAAACGTTGACATTTCCATGGTTATCGCTGGCTACCGTTGATGTTTTAATATTAATGTTTAGTGGTTGTGTAATGACGTGGAAGCCAGGGAATTACCATCCTCTGTACAGTTTTGCACAATCTCCGTGACTTGTAAATTATAGGAAGTAAGAATGCTGAGACCATAACCAATTATAAAGTAGCACCATTTTCTACTTCTCTAACAGATTATTACTCGCTTATTATTTATTTTATTATTAACATGAAAGATCCACTCTTATTGATTTTTTTAGTAATAGCTGCCAAGGTTCGTGGCCACTGATCTTTATATACTGGATAGGCAGCTCTGCTCTGCGAACTGAAGCAACTGCACAGCCATCTTACTGTCTTAGGCTATTCAGTACAATGGCAATTTCCAATTCACTGGCTTTAGCGCTGTGCATGAATGCACTTTACTGAATGGACTGAAGTTGGAGGCCATTGTATTGAATATCCTATCCGCGGTCACATGGGCATTAACTGCTGAGCTGCCTATCCAGTGTATAGAGATCAGTGTTCTTGACTCGTGATCAGAGCAGGTTGGAATCTACACTTGAATCAAGTCGGACTTGCGTTGCTCTTTCCTGGTCAGCCATCCCTTCAGCCGGTACGGTACGCACCACACGGTCGTCGCGCTCTCCCCGGCAGAGCAGCTGACATAACCCTTATAAGGCGCCCTCATTTTATAGTCTTTATTGTACAATGTGGAATTTCTGAACTGAACTCATAGTAATAAGAGGACACAAGAGGGCGCGAAGCAAGCAACGGCGCGCGGTCTCGATATTAATTCCAAGCAGAAACGAAGACATCAATGAGATCCCGACTTGAGTCAAGTCTAGTTGGAATCCAGCTTCTTGCCATTCCCCATACAAGTTGAGGGCTTGGGCAAGTCAACATACCTGTTTGCCTCTTTCCATCATGGGTATGAATGGGTAGGCCCACATATATTATCCAGGAAGTAGGCCTGTACCGCCCCGATTCGTCCTGCTAGGGAGGAATAGGAAATTTATTGGTCGCTTCATGCCACGGCAGATTTTCCTTGCTTGCTTGATCATGACAAGTTGACGATAGTCGTCGATCTCTTCGTTAGCAAGATTTAATACCTGCTACGACATGTTCCAGACAAGTCACAGACGAGACAGTGTATAATGTCTGTGGAAATTTCATGCTTATACCCTGGGTGACTGACACAGGCAGTTCGCGCCTGCTGCCTGTTGATCCTACTCGCGTGGAAGCCATTTTGTTCCCCATTCCCAGAATCTGTTTTATATACATGTATTGCTATCTGTCTCATGTAGGATGACACCAGACTATTTTCTAATTTCTCTGTATTCCCAGCCTCTCTTTCTAAATTTTTTGTATATATAATCATAAGATTGGAAATGATTCATTAGCGTAGACAAGTGCTAATTCGTCTTGAAATTTTATTTCATTGCTTTTATTTGTACTTTTAACATTTAAAAATGAAGAGTTATCCTCGCTTTTATTGCCCATGATCATGGCTTCGCATACGACTTTGTATACCTGCCTGGTCGTGCGCTTTCACGGTTAAGCCATGTGGTTGATCAAACATGTATTAGCTGTAGTAGCGTGGGCTGAAAGTCAATACTAAGCACATTAGCTCCAGTACATTCCGTTTATTAATCATGCAATCTGAACATGCCTAATTCATGATAGGCAGGCTCTTCTAGTAAGCGAACATAAATAACAAACCAGGGTCGATGAGAACACCAGATGTTTTTTTCGGGTGCAGTCAATCAAAGTGCAGATCGGGGCTCTGTTTCCTCTGACGTGGCAAGTGTGTTTTTTTTTAAATAATTATTAGTTCCTGACAAGCTCATATGAAACAAGATATGAGACGGGGAGGACCCCCCTGCTTTGTTTTGGTCATTGTTTCACTAGAATCTGAGGAATTCTTTTCAGACACGGGGGGGGTGTTAGGTAACAATAGTCTATTGTGTGTATAGGGATGGGACATGTTGGGGGCACCGCTTGGTCTCATTTCTTGCTGGATATAGACAAGCCTAATTAATAATTATACCGACGATCTGTGAAGTTTGCAAGCAGAGCACCACAGCACAGTGATCTATTATGCATGTGCACCTCTGGTCAGTGGTAATCTTTCCATGAGTGTACGTGCATGACGAAGAAAGAAATACTTGGAACATTGTGAATGATACCATAGGTGAAGGGCAAGAACGGAAACTTTTCTTGCTTTTATACGCCTATTGGAACTTTAAAAATTATTGATCTGTTTCCATTGGAAGGCTGCCAGAGGTCGAGTTCGGGCTGCCAGTTTGTTTACCCAGGTCTCGAGTTCTTGCACTTGAACGGCGGGAACACGACCCAAGAACACTGTCTTTGGAACAAGATCACTGTTTGTGGAACAAGATACCACACCACCTCCTCGCTGGGGTTTAGAATGAACATATACATGGAAAAACACGAGATTTGGAGTTTGAAAAGCTGCAAAGATAAGTGAGATGGCCGACAAAGCCCAAGACTATGAAAACGTTTTGTAAAATTAACCTTAATAGAAACGAATCTCCTTTTTAAAACAGGAAATGGTGCAGCCCAGAAATCCAAATATAAACCCTTGAAGCAGTACATAGACGGGACGCCACCATGCTGCATGGCGCTCGATCGTCACAAATAATACCAGCGAAAACCGGTTGTACATTCCTGGCGTTCGATCGGGCGACCCACGAACAACAAATCGAAATGTTCGTGAACAAACGGGAACACGCTGCCCGACCTCAGCCAGAGACTCAGAAACAGCATTGTAAAGATTTGCTTTAAGCATCAAATCCAACTCAGATTTTCAGCAAATGACCCCTTCCAGTTTACACTTAACTAATAACTTAACTATTAATATATCGAATCGTTATTCTCGAATCTCGTAGGGGGCGGTAATCATTTCGCCAGCGCTTGAACAGGGCGTTGAGAAGGACTAATGGCTTTGCACAGATTGTAGTGAAAGAAATACGTCACACGACGGGGTCGCAGCCAACAACGCGTAGAGTGGGTATATTTTTTTGCCAGGCGTGCGATCTCGCTCAATACGTTACAAGAGTGGTGGTTGTCAATTTGATATATTTCCTTTTCTTCCTCATTGCTGAAAATATTCTTACTACACTTAATTTGTTCATCTAAAATTGGTCAAGATAAAATATGTTGAAATATTCCGTCAGAAGACCAGTGATCAGCGATACATAGAAGATAAATTACCAAACTGTGGTTGTACCAAGACCATATTTTATCATACAACCGAAACATTGCCCTGCCATTGGCGAACAAAAAAATTAAATAACGCTTCGCTAACAGGAGGTGACAACCTCGCGGTCGCAGGTCGTGTACAATATAGCCAATCACAGTGCAAAGCCAGCAACTCTTCGTAGCCCCCTGTTTGGGCGGTGAGCGACGAGTGAATTTCGTATAATGCCGTGTGCCTGAACCCAGCCGTTCAGGCATTGGTAGAACTTGAACTTGCTGGAAAATATTCGGTTCCTGAAGACGAACCTCCTTCTTACCTACTTAAAAATGCCCATTCCGTCGTTTTTTATTGTTTGCTTGACACAAAGAAACATTTAGAACATACGATGTAATTTTGAACATTATGGAGCTAAGAAATAGAAACTGACAAAGACCAACGAACGAGGGCGGCATTCATGTTTACATCCACTCTGCAGGCGGGTTCATGATGTGCATGTGCTTCAGGCTGCAAGTCATTAAAAACGGGCTACTGAGGCACGGCGTAGACCAAATTACGATTTGTATATTGATGATTCTCTGCTTTTAGAGTATTTGTGGCGTGTGGATTGGATGGTTTGTAAAAAGAAGGGTGGAAGTCCCCAGCAGACCGCAAGCCTGAATTTGTGAAAAAGTAGGGAAAAAAGGTTCCTCGTAATGGCTGTGGTTTGCAATGGAATGGTTTCGTCATTCTTCAAGGTGCCAGTGGGCTTTACGGCTGTTGATTTCCGAATAAAGACGTATCTTCAAAAGTCACCGAAAACTGCAAAGAATAAACGATGGGGAAATGAGTTTTAATTTGATGTGTGTCATTAATACCCGAGAAACGTATATTTCCCCTGATTTTGTGGGACGAAGATGTTTGTCACTTTTGTCTATGGCAGCATATTTCTTGGTCTGCAACCTTCCTGTGAATGCTGAAGCAAAGCAAACTTGACGTCACTACACTTTGACAGTGAAATTCACTTGATTTGGTATGTTCAACTTCTACAAATTTCCAGCACGAATATTTTGATCTAACGTCACACAGGTGCATTCATGTTTGCGTTTACGTTCATTCTGAGCCGGCCCTCTATCTGAAGTTTTCTTGAAAACACTTTGAAATTGTAAGCATGACACGTTATTATTTAGATAATATGTAACTGACCTGCTTTCTGTTCAGCATATTTTTGTAACAGACCCAAACAAATACCAAGGTAGAACTTTGGTCCTGGAATCACACGTAGGCCTATACTTTGTGAAACTGACCCTTTTCTAATCCCTAACAACGTTTATTTTCAGTGGAAACTGACGGTACATTAAGACTCTTAGGGCTGTCTTAAAAAAAATTAACAGTGTCGTAAATTCGTTCGGGAGGGTGTAGGTGGGCGGATGAACAAAATCCTAAACTTCTTCGACCATAGAAATTCGAGAAGCAATAGAGTGGAAACGAACATGGCAGTGTTCATTGTAGTATGTGTTTGCAAGTGGTTAATTAATGGCCAAAAGCACCCCAGTTGTCCTACATGTCAAGCTGCATGCTAAAACAGCGCCACCTGGAGTCAGTCTTCACCTAAGTTTAGAGTGGAGTGCAGTGACGGCAAGTTTTCCAGGCACCCTTTCGTGTAATGAAAATACTGCTAAATAACTAAACTCGTAAAAATGTAGCATGTTGGTATTATAACTTCCAAGAATTGGATCCGTGTTTAAAGTTTCAGTCCATCCAGTGGCGCAGCTAGGATGTTACCAGTCGGGATGGGGGGGGGAACAAATGGGCACCAGCTATTAGTGAGTCCATCGTTTGCGCGGTGTTCCCCTGAAGTGTCAGCTTAGTGAATACTGTATGTTTCGAGCAAAATCGTCCGCGGGCTACTAATGCCAGTTTCCAAAACTGCATCTTTGTATGCATCGTTGAAAACGGCCTGCTTTCATTGTTTTCTTTAATGACATCTTGCCAACAAGAAAAATTTCAAGCGGAGTTTTCTCATAACCTTCTTTAACCCAGTATGCTAGCTTTTTAACAGTAATTCCGTTAGTCACTTATTGGATAACTGCACATGGACAGTACATTAACTTTAGTGTTCCCAGATATTAAGATTTTGATTCGGGCAACTGAATACATTTTCCCAAGAGAGTCGTTTTTACTTTTAACGACTTAAGCCGCACAACTAGATGAAAATATTCCATCTTTGGACCTGCTCATTTTATTTGCACATTCACAGCTGCCAAACACACTTCCTGAAGCAACAGAGACAATTAGAAAGGTGTTCACCTTTCTTTTGAAATCAAGTCTTAAGGGAGAGAGATAACACCGGTAAGCCTGTTCTAGTTCCATATTTTGCAAGGTTAGAGACACGACCCCATGAGAGTCAGCATTTATTATTTAATGTTTCCATAGCTTTACATGCATGATCAAGAGCCTAATTCCCACCAGTCAGAAGCCGTGTATACGTACGTACGTTTAGTAAGGCGTGGATAAAATAATATGCATTCGTGAACTAGTCTAGATGTTGACTGTCTACGATCAAATGAAATATATTTGTGCATATCAACGACGGCCTGATTGTTTGAGATTGTGATGCAAGGTATGGAAAATGAGATTAATTTATTTGTTTCTTGAATTGTAAATGGTAACCATCATCCGTTTCATTATGATGTCCTCTTTTGCAGGACACCAGGAAATCCAAATTTTCGTCGGAGAGACTGAGCATGAAGTGGTTTAATGGACCAAGTAAAAAAATGACTTTGAACCAAATAGCTGTTTTTGTGTTGAATTCATGTTGTCTATAGATGGCTTTTTATCAGAATTACGTAGGCCCTAATACTTACTTTAAAATGCATAACACCCCTGTAAAAGCGATGAAAACAGGGGCAGAAGTTTGTGTTCAAAGAAATAGGGGGGGGCATTTTGAAGGCTGGGGCAAAATTAAGTCCCGGGCTGTGGTTGTTTTTGAATTAATGACTTTGGTAGTGTACTCACAGCTTTTGTGTATTTTCTTTAGAAATGCTTCATACTGTGCAAACCTGTGATGTATGTGGTGCTAAGCCATTTTTGACACGGTCCATTAAACGACTTTGTGCTCAGTAATGTACGAAATGTAGACTTGTTGATGTCATAAGAAAGAGGACACCATACCGAAACAGATTATGTTTCCAAAATTAATCACTCCCATGCAACAAACAGGTTAATTAATCTCGGTGTCCTTTTTAAAGGTCGGTTCATACTTAAGACGAATGCTAAAGCGAATTGAATTTGAAGCGCAAAACATTTGCAGCGAAACTGAGTGCAAAATGCGTTCAACCTTGCGAATAAGCAGCTCAGATACCTGATCTGATGTCACAATTTCGCTCTCGTGCTAGGTATGAACTGATCTAAACCGCAACAACACTGGCAGTCACAGCAACCGCGACTACAGCACAGAGCTATAGCTCTTTGGTCTACCGCCAACGCCCTACCTTTAGGTCGAGTTCGGGCGGCCTGTTCTTGACACGTGTTTCTTGTTCTCGCGCTCGAACGGCGGGAACACTACTCAAGAACACTGTTCTCGGAACAGGATCACACACCCCCTCCTCGTTACGGTTTTACAGGAACACACGGAAAAACTCGTGAGATTTTGATTTTTGAACAGCTGCAAAAAGTAGAGAGATGGCTTCCAAAGCCATGGACAATGGGAAGTTTTGCAAAATTAACATTAATCATTTTCCGTAACACAGAAATGAATGTTCCCGTTCATACAGAAAAGAATTCAGCCCATCCAAACATTAACTCTCGAATAACGTAGCCTACATGGACGCCGCCATGTTCCATGTTGCTTGTCACTAACTACCACCGATAACCGGTTGTTTGTTCCCAGCGTTCGAGCGGCCCACCCACGAACAACAAATCGAGCTGTTCGTGAACATACGGGAACGAGCCGCCCGAACTCGGCCTTAGTGTACCAGTTCCCTTGTAATGCACACAGATTCACCACCCGGGATGAACATATTGGCCGATTTGTTGCTGAATGTGAGAGAGGTTTCTAAATTAAATTTCACAGAAAATGCAACATGATAATTTTTTAAAGCAGATGTCGAGCAGAATTTTAAAAAACTCGGTGATCGCAGCAAAAACTTTAGGAGATATGTTTTTAACAATTTTTTTCAAATAAATAGGAATTTTTTCATACAAAATGGTTTACAAACCCTCCGTGCACCGCTAATAAGCAGGCCAGTCTTTGCACTGAGGGAATTTCCAATGTCGTGTGAGCTAAGCTTTGGTTATGAATCACGGTGTTTGATGAGGATATTTTGTAACATCTACATGTATGTTTGTAGCTTGTATAGAGCTTGTTGATAATATATTGTGCACCTCAAGTACAGACAATTCTATATAACATCGGCATGTAGGTTGAAATATTTATGTAAGATGTAACGTGAAATATTTGGTGATTAATCGAGCTAGTTTCATGTGACTACCCTGCATTTCACCAACACAAACACAACCAAGCAATTCGTTACGATCTGCCCGGAGCTGAAGTGCACCCTCACCGGCGAAAGAAAGACAGTATACAAATATTGACTGCTTCGAGTGGTATAGTAAAACTAGCCTCCCGAGGTAATCCATGGAGCATACTATTTTCCCTCGGCTTTGCATCGGGAAGATACAATGCTCCATGGATCACCTCGGGAGACTAGTTCTACTGTACCCCGAGGTAAAGCAGTCAATATTTATTTCATAACACCTCCCCACAGATTCTCCAAAATTTAAGCTGAAAATCAATAATGAAACACCAAACTGGATTTACATTCATCAAATTTAATTCAAGAATTCCAAGCGGAACAGCAACGTTTGAATACATTCATTAACAGATGTTGTTTGCTATGAGCCGAAATACACGCCTATGCTTTCGTTGCTACGGATATTCTTTGGTTTCTACGGGTATACTTCTTTTTCAGAATGAGGCTGCATGCTTTTTTGAAGCGGTTGTATAATAAAAGTATAACTAGTAAGCCTCACATGACACACTGTTTTCCAATCAAGATACAGAATCTGTGGGTGAGGTGTTATAATTGATACTAAGTTTTCCAACCGGGTTCTTGTCCACGTTCGGCATGCACGTGAAGACCATGCATTCCAGACTAAAATCGTTGCGCGTATTGAGCGTGTTCCGCGTCAAACGCGTTACTTACGAACCGGATACCACCCGGCTAACTGGCGCTCTTGTGCATGGTAACTATCCTTTCAGACATTTTACCTGAGCTATCCATCATCAGTAACCATTTCTTCCTCTGTGTCCATTTTCCTCGGAGGTCTTTTAACTTACATTTCACGATTTTCTAATAGGTATCGTGCTGTCATTGTCAGAAAGAAGATGTTTCCTTCTTAAATTGTATTTGCCTGTGGGGCAGCTTCTCACATTTCCTCGACTCTTGCTTTGATGGCAGACCGCGTTTTCATATCGAGCACTCTCGTTGCTTCGTTTGCGGCTATCGGGCATTCACGTAAGCACTAGGTATAAATGAAAATGGTCCATTACCGCCTGGATCACATACCTAATGTTCAGCATGCGCTTCCTCATTTTCGGACGTGCCCTATTTTCAAAGTCAGTAGGTCCTTATTTTGTGGGGGATGATCCCTGCAGGGTGTGGTGCACTAATTCAAGTGATACGAGCCGCAGAAGATTGTTGGTCGAAAAAATGTTTGGATTGTGTTAATATTTGCCAGGTTCAACTCCCTTTTTAGTGGGCTTTTATCCCAGCACAGGCAGTTGACAAAAATCACAGTTTGGAAATGGTTCTAACTTCTAGGTGCCTGAGAAAGAGAAGTGCCATTTGGAAAATTGCTTCGTGCTGTTTTGGGAGCAATCATGTTTCGGGGTGCAGACTAGGGAACTCTCATGTTTCGGCGTGTGAGTTTGTTTTGTATGAATAAGCGACTCCAATAATGTCAGCTTCCATGTTATTGAGCCTTGAACTTTGCTGATTTAATGTTGATTCCAACGGGGATTGAATTAGTGCATGCCAACGCTAGTGCCGGTAGAATCCGCGTGGAGGAGAAGCAATCTCTCATCGGTTGAAAAGAGTAATGTTGGTCGGGAGTGTTCATTTTGCTGGGAGCGACGCGCCCGTATCGCGTGAATTTTCACATATGAGCGTTTTCGAAACAAGTGAATTCGTCTGAGACTTTGGTTTCGCTGGTTTCAGTCATTTTGGAGCAGCGTTTGAAACCACGTGAAACCACATGTTCAAGCTGTGGCTAGAACCAGCGAAACCGAGTCTAAGCCGAATCCACTCGTTTTGAAAACGCTCATTGTCGATTTTGATCCTGTGAAGTGCAGTTCTGACCAAAAGAGTCTTCGTTACAAGAAAAATTGTGCCCTCTCTTGGTCCAGCTCAAGGCTCATAGTTCAAGACAGACGCGCTCTGAAATTACTTAGCCTAAGGAAGATATTGATTCAGTTCTGATTGTTGTTGTTTAAAATTGCCCTGGTGTGAATTTCACTTGAAAATGTATTTTCTTCAACTTGTACTCCTTGATGTAAGTCGACTACATGACGTCTTTTCCGGTCACTGTCTTTGGAAAGCGTATACTTTGCAAACACACTTTTTCATGCTTTGTAATTCCTGATAATCAAATGGCTATTACGGTAATGCCAGGCAGACTTGGGGGGCTTCTGTTCAAGTTATCATATGCTGAATAAAAATGTTTGTGAAAAAAAACACTGACATATCATTAAGAACCGAAACAAAAGCGAATTATCAAAGAAAACAAAATTACGAAAGAACTATGCTATAGTATAAAAACAAGCAACGTTACTGGAGTAATGGCGGGGCTTCCAGTTTTGGACGATATTGCATTTTTCTCATACTTATTCGAATTTGCATCTCTAAAATCAAAGAGGCAACACTACCCGTAAAATTGCACAATAAAAATTAACATTTTGATTAAAAGGTACACGACGTAGCACTTAAATTACCTAGAGGGAAAAATGAATATAAAGACCATCTCCACCGTCTGCAGTAACAATTATTTACAGCAAACTTAAGCGAGTTGCTGCTATTGCTTAATACTTGAACAAAATTAATTATCATGTCAAATTTTTGTCAGCTAAAAAAATCATAAATGTTGTAACTGTATATGAGCACGGCAGTGTGGCTTTATTGTAGTCAATTATCAGGCAAAATTCACTGACAACAATACGTTCACGACATGTAAAGTTTTTGAAGGGTTGAATAAAAAATTGTGACTTTGGCACTCTAAACGTCTATACACAGCCCTCTAAAATTTCTACGTTAATGGTACGACGTTGCAAAATGTACACTCAAGAGATTGGACTTGTTATCAGATAGAAATTGTGCAGGCGACATTTTATGCATACGTTAAGTACCGCGGAATGAATGAGTTGCATTAGGCCCAAAAGGTTCAATACGACCCAGGATGCCTGAGAAAAAGAAAAAGCTCTTTTCAGCCCAGCCCACTGTTTGGGGGTTTTACCGTGAACTTGGCTGACCTGGGCGACCTTTTTATGAGTGGGATTCTGCCCGCCGAATGCCTTGTGGCCATCAAAATTAAGGAACAACATATGAGGTGTCAGTGTCACTGCTCACGGGTCGTTTGGGCGCTTGGGGATCGCTTAACAAGCTCGAACGCTGCCAGCGACGGGCGCGTGCCAGTGGTGGGAAGGCCATTTCTGAACTCATGTTTTTTCCCCAATCAATTCTGAACACGCCAATGCTTGCTCATAAACTTTCATGCATAATGTTTCGTCCTGACGTGCTCGCTGATGGCAATCTTGCAAATATTTAACACTGCCATACCCTTCAATGAAAGGCCTCGATCGTTAGTCGCGTGGATTGATTGTGGTCAATTTTCTCGCGTGTTCTAGCCCGTATCAAGGAAACGTCATTGCAGGCTGATTTATCAATTTGAAGTGCATCGTGATTTACACGAGTATCCTTAG
Source organism: Acanthaster planci (assembly GCF_001949145.1). Next base: position 713,337 of record NW_019091363.1, read on the forward strand.
ACTGAAAGCAAGTCTAACAAGTCTTACTGACAATGTATAAAGCAGCATTATGCGTGCGCACTGAACGTGTAAACCAACGGTTCGGAGTTGCCAGTGTGTTCTGCCGCATCCGTACAGCCGAACAGATTCGTATTTTCCTGACAACAATCTTTTGATGAAAGGAGAAAGCGGGAGGAAGACTTCTCGAAGGTAAGTCCACGTAGTTTCTTTACCCATTTTTTCCCATTAGTTTCAGTGAATTTACACAAAATATGCTGCAAACGATGTGCAGTCTAATAATTGTTCGAGTTTTGTCGCCCCAGAACCCTTTTTAGACCCCCGTTTAAACATGTCATCTTCTTGTTTGGGTGCATTTTGCTTATTTCCACATTTCTAATATTGGGTATCCACAAAAGTTGTGGTTGTCATCGGGAATTCTTTTTAAAAAATGAACATAAACTTGTTAAATACATTGTAAAAAAACGTTGTGGGCCAGTTTATTTTGGGCTAATCTCAGAGAACCAGATGAATCGCCTAACTGTTGAGGGAAATAAGTAGAAATGAGTAAATGATTGTGCATTTGACAACTATTACAACTATTGTTATATGACACAAAATATTAGATGAGAAATCATCGCGGTTGGGAAGTCTGTGTTGACCCATATGGTCAACCCCAGTTTGGGGACAAATTATTGCTCGACATGTTTCAGTCCATCTAACTGCATTTTATTCACATGTATGAAGATAAGTGCCTGTATTCTGGACGTTTTCATCTTGAAGCAATCCAGTCCTATGCATTATTCACCCCTTTGAATGCAGGTTGTCCATCAGTTTACCTTAGTCACTCAAGTGCCAGTTCTGCATACCCTGCTTAGACCTTTTTCAAGTCTCTAGAGATTTACAAGAAAATCCCTTCAACAGCACATTTGCTAATGTTTGTATGCAGACGGAATAGTCACACGTTTTCCATACTAATTTCGAATACCGATCAAACAGCAAAATCAAGACATGAAATGAAGGCTGTTTGTGGAAAGGAAATATATTTTGGGGAGAAGAAAGGAATTTTTTGTACAGTTGTGACGGACCATATCTGAGCGATACTTAATAACTCTTAGCTGTTATTTGGAAAACTTTGTATCATTATACACGTAACTACAATTCCACAACTTCAATTGACCGCATATACCAAAGTTTTTGACCACCATGAATTATGACAAATAAGAGTGGGGAAGAGAAGTTCTCAAACGTCAAAATCCGGTTGAGAGGCATTCGATCACATCTGTTTACATTTTTCAACGATAGGATTTGGGAATATGGAGAGAAATAAAAGAACGTTGGAAAAAAATTAAACATTAGGGAATTATTGCGGAAAAGAAACTGAACTAAGGCTAAGTAAGTAAAGAGGGCCATGTGGAAAAAAATTCTGTGAGTTACCACGCAAAATGACACACACATGCCTGCCTATTAAGTTTCCATCTCTTTTATTCAGAAAGCTAGCGGGAAAATGTGATTTATGAGTCTTATGTAATAATAATTTTGACCATTAGAGGGACAAACTAACACGGGCGTGCAAAAACTGAAAAGGTGCCACGTCAGAGTTTATTGACTGAAATTGGAAAAAAAGTAAACATTAGGAAATTATTGCAGAATATTGCCTATACAAGAGAAAAAAAACGAACAAAGGCCAACTAAAGGGTAGAATGCAATTCACATTCGAAATAATTTCGAATTTTGTAGCTTTCGAACAAAAAGTTAATAGGTATTTTAGAATGGATCTAGATTCTGTGTTGCCCTCTATTAAACAATTAACTGCCGATAACCCGAGACCAATATGACAATACAAATAATTGTTTGTGCCCACATCTTTGCGTGAAATGCCGCATCTGAAAATTATATTAAATCATTGTCGGCAAATTAATATTTACGATTCCAACCAATGCTTTCTTCATGCAGTAAAAGGTTTTTTGGCCTTATTTGCCACCGACTAATGGTAAAATGAAGTGCAATAATCAAATTATGTAGTGCAGATAGGCTTAAGTATCACAATCCTGCGGTGTTTGCCTTCTAAGGTGTCCAAGCCGTATTTATTTCTTGGCGAAGGAAATTGGCCCCATGCCTCGTTGCCGTAGATACAACAATAGGCCTACACGAAAGATGTTGAGGGCGGGGCTGTGTTTGCAGATTAACTACTCCATGAAATGACGTCGTCAGTGACCTAACTTCTTTTTAGTCATTATACAGCTTGAAAATCAAATTGATTGAATCGTGTGACAAAAAAGCTCAATCGAAGCAACAAGCCATAGCCAAGTACTTAACGTTTTCTTTGCCATTGACCGCTTCTGGCTACATCGATCATCTAATGTAATTTGTAAACCGAGGAGTTTCGTTTAAAAATATCTTACCAACCATGTGGCCCACGAAAAATAATTGAATTTGAAAAAGACAAAAATTAATTAAGAAAGTTGTAACTTACATATTTATGGCACCGAAGCTCTGAATTTTAACATCCTGAGTGAACAAAATGATTATTATTAAGTTGAGGCGTCAAATTTTGTTTTAAAAGGGCACAATTTTTGACCTTGTGGCAACGTTTTCAGGCGTTTTGTCCAGGGATCACTAAGTTTACACAACAAAGAGTATTCAGCGGCAGCTGGTGAGAAAGGCCGCAGAGTTCCACGTTCCATTCGTATTCATAGAAATTAATCTCTGAGGTTGTGAAGATTGTTATGGTTTATGTCAGAACCAAACGTCAACTTGACTCAGTCAATGAGATCGGAATAGTCAATTCACCTGTAAAATCCTTTGAAAAATACACAACGGTACGTTAATAGTCTGGTCGCTATGCATGAATTCCATCAAAATGTGGATCGATACGATAATTCGCCTATTGGTAAAGTATGTCCCGTTTGAGAAAATTCCAAGCCAGCTGCTTTGAATAATTCCGTTGAAGGTAGCCATTACAACATTGCTTCTTACTGCGTCTTCATGAGTGACTTAGGACCATTCCATTGCAGGTGATCTTGAATATTGCCTAACGCGCTCGTTCTTGCTCAGTATTAATAACCATAAAAGAAATCTGAGTATCCGAGCAGGTGGTAAAATCCACATTCTGCACTCATTTCGCATCTGGTTTTTTTTTCTGCTGAAGATGCATGGACTGGCTTCTACAGCAACAAGGACAACGACGATCGTGCTGTTTGTCAGATCCCAGGTGAATCAACCGATCTGGAGAGAATCACGGTTAGTGGATCGATCCTGGGCTGGCATGGTGAATCTCATTACTGCACCAAGCCTTCTCAGATGCCCTACATACTGTTTCTTCATGGAAATGGTCATTAGCTGTGATGCAAGAGGTGGATATTAAAGCCGACATCCTTCGCAAATCCAGAAGGCAACAGTGCAAGTTATTCCGAATCACGATATTGTTACGTTAAACTGACACCAAATACGCCGCTTGGTATTGCAATGCTAATTACTGCGTCCCGATGTTTCATTTATGAAGAAACCAGTTGATTTGGTTAGAAGCTACGATGACCGTAACTTGAACACTTCAAGAATACAAACAGAGGCTCGTTCAAGCATCTCTCCGAGCGATTAGTCTTATTTCACTCGGCAGTGGTGTCTGGATAAAATGCCAGGCTTTTCCAAGGAACTGGTTCCGTGGCGAAAGGCGAGGTAAAAGGCTGACCAAGATTGATACGTTGAAGATTTTAATACGTGATAAGACGGATAATAACAGACAACAAAAGACTGGGAAGCTTAAGTATTTTGTCGTGCGTCGTGGGTACAGCTGAAGCGTGCAAAAACCTATAAAATCAGCTTTGATCCATGCTGGACGTCGTGATGACGTGTTTGGGCCCGTGAAATTTGCCCACTCCTACAGTGACAGCAACAAAATCGATGCTCCACAACTCCTTCCTGCTCACCTCGAAGAAAACCGACAGAAACAGGTTTGTAAGGACCTAATAGTTTGGTCAGTTGTTAAGATGGAGTGCAAGGGAAGAGAATACAATATCTCGAATGATGATGTTTTTGCTATGCCACACCCAACCAGTGAGACTATCATGACGACAGTGGTGCTGCCGCTCATAGCCGTTCTCGGGGTCCTATCCAACAGCGCCTTCATCTTTGTCGTATCTCGTCTGCCGCACATGAGGACGCCTACAAACTACTATTTAGTTAGTTTAGCGGTGGCCGACACCATGGACATATGTGGAGGCGTCATGGATAAACTCGTCTTGTTCCTGTCCTCTCCTTTGATCAATGATCAGTACGGATACGGGGGCACTGCGGGGTGCATGGTAGCCACCTTTATCACCAATACCTCTTACTTCACAACACTCTTCCTCATCTGCTTGGTGTCACTGGAGAAGTTCTATGCCGTGTGTCACCCTTTGCGGGTGGTCCGGGGCCGGAGTGGCCGTAGAGCAGTCCGGGCCATCGCTTGCGCCTGCTTGGTGGCTGTACTGCTCTCTCTGACTTTCCTACCAACCTGTGGAGTGAAGATCGAGTACTGCTTGCGATGGCCTAACGGGAACGAAGGCGGCGACTTTCCGCTTTTTCTCATCGCGTACGTGGCGCCTTACGACTGGCTCGAGTCGTACATGCTCCTGTGCAGGACCTCGCCTTTCTTTGTGACTCTGGTGGCGAATTTCGTCTTCTACATCCAGATCATTCACGCCTTGGGACGACAGGTGGCCGCAATGGAGTCTCACGGCCAAGCGCATGTGAGAGCTGGACCGTACGCGCGGAATATGGCGGCTCGCATGCTGGTCGTCACAGGCGTCGCGTACTTCGTCCTGCTAGCACCCTTTGAGGTGACTCAGCTTTGCTTCTTGATCGGTTACTTCCGTGGAGACGTGTATGTCTTGGATGAACACCAAGCTTTTGTCCTGGTCCAGGTCGTCCGCATATTCTCTTACATCAACTCGGCGATCAATCCTTTCATCTACGGAGTCATCAACAGGAAGTATAAAGAAGCTTACAAATTAGCGTTCCGGTGCAAACGACAGTAACAAATTTTGAAGCCAGTATCTAGCAGGATGGAGAGAAAACATATAGAAACTCAAAGTTGTATTACCACAGACCGTGTAGTTGGATTAGTAGTCGGAACGATTACGATTGTAATAAAGAACAAGAGTACGTTGTGTTAATTAGACAGGAGTTGATAAAAGTACAAAAATAGTGAATTTTTCAACTATTCTATACTTCATGACTGTATAGTTGACATTATTTTGTCCAAACTGTGAAAGTATGGTAAAAAAATTCAAAGCAAGCTACTGTTACTTCAAAGAGAGTTGGTCTGATTGAGATTAAAATTTGCTTCGGAAAGACGCTAAGAATTTTGGCCACTTTAATCAGATTTCATCTGAACAAGTGGCCCATTCGGGGTATTATTACGAGGATACGTCCTGATGAATACAGGTACATGTACATTAATTATTTACGTATAAAAAAATGTGCGATCATGATGAGCACATTCATCCTGAAATTGTTTTGACCTTGTAGCTTTCACGCCTTCCACTCTGGTTCAAAACTCTTCAGCTCGCTTTTCATATTAAATTAATTTAATCGATGTTTAAAGTTTTTATGTCTAAAGTGATATTGGAGCATCTATGTAGGAAAGACGCAGGACGTGCAGTGCGTGAGCAGTGTAAAAATTAATAGTGTACATGTACATTGCTCTTGCGTGTGGTAAAAGAAACAAACCTCGTGTGTTCACGATCACTGACGATCATTCGTCCAACTTTAATCTGTCGTTTGTCACGATCACCCAAAAAACGCTATAAATTGCAGCCATTTTCCGACCGGTTAGTGCGATTCCATGCACAACACACTTGTTCGAGAACAAAGTGTATGGCCATCCATTGAACGGAGCAGCCCAGCAAGTAAAAAGGGCGGAAAGTGATCAGTCTTCCTCTTAATATTCAACCATCCTGGATTTGAAGAAAGAACTA
>NW_019091363.1:720120-734442 GCF_001949145.1 Acanthaster planci
TTAATAACTGGACATACGTGTGTATATACATATTCAGCGTTTGATGGAAAGTACATGTACCTGAATGTGGAATCTTAAGAAACGATGTCATCCCAAACACTGATTCGGACTCGTGTTGAAATACACCTCAGTTTCGCCTACCCGAGGTTTTATCAGAACTATATAGACGTTCAAAACTGAAACGAACAAGCAACGGAGTAAATCTGTGCCAGGGGACTGCATGCAACGAGGGATGAGAGAGGACAAATAAGAAAATTGCTTGGTATCAGAAATTAAAAAAATTTGCTGGACACCTTATGGCATTGGGGCGCTGTTCATGTTACAGAATGGTTAGGTGTACGTGTACACGAGCATCTCTTTTAAGGGCGTATTATAGCTTTGGTGACTCTTTCTCCTTTTTCCCTATATGTAATTTGGAAAAATATTGCGGGTCGTTAGGAAGTTACCCAAAAACCTCAGAACTTTTTTTTCTCAATGAGAAAAAGTGGGGGAGGATCCAGTAGTCCGTTCCCTTGGCCAAAATGAGCGTGCTTTTGTACGTGTCGGTGTGGGCGTGTATATTCCTGTCCCCTGGGATTTACAAAATCTTAATAAGTAATTCCTCCAGAATGTTTGGAGAATACAGAACAAAATGTAATTGCTTGGCAAAAACCTGACCAAAGTACGTTTCTCTTAGCCTATTACTATCCCACAGTCTGGATCTACGTATTGCAAAAAAAAGAACTCATCTAGCACATGTATAAAACTAGAGCTTTAGATTTATCTGCAGAGTTTGGCCTACAAGTGACAGTCGACTCTCGTTATAAAGAACACTGTCATAACACAAAAGTGTTATAAAAAGCAAACTATGAGATACACAATTTCTTGAATTGTATTTTATTTGTTTCCCACTGTTGTTTGAAACAAAGATCCGGTTATTTGTCTGTTCCCTTCAACTTTATTATAACAAAGAGAGTTGACTGTACAGATCACACTCTTAAATCAAATATGCTGAACTGTAATGCCATAAATGAATGAAGTTCGTTGTCGTAGACATGAACATGGGCGTAAATTGGTAGACATCCCCACAGCATTGTTTCAAGTGGTCGTGGGAGATCATACCATTTATCCTTTTCACTTTTTCCCCTGAACTAAACAAGGAAGGGGAGTAAGCATGCATTTGATTTTTATTTTCAGACATAATTTATTTGAAAAACGAAATAAATCTCGCAAAAGAATTTGCCGGAGAAGTGGCCAGCATTTGCCTTAGATCACTCCACAAAACATACAGAAACCCCCAAAATCCCGGGGCCCTCCAGCGGTTAACGTTTTCAGAGCCCACACTGTTAATACGGCTTCGCGTTTGTTTTAGTTCTAATCAAGGTTATACCCCCCCCGACTTTTGAAAAGCGATTGACAGTCATGGGTATCAACTCAAACTTGAAAGTACATGTAGGCCTACGTGTTTCTAGAAAAAATAACTTGGAAATATACGGAAGCGTACAAGGGACACTTTTTTTTCGAGATACTATCTCGCCGCAGCGAGTTAAATCTTTGAATGTGTATCTCGCCGCGGCGAGTTATAATATGATCTTGCCGCAGCGTCAAATTGATATCTCGCCGCAGCGAATATTTCAATAGTTTCATAAGTCTTATTCAACGTGCCGTGTTCAAATGTATCTTTAGGATGAAATTCATTGAGATTTTGTTTTAGATTGTTAAAAAGGGGATGTTACATTTCCATAAAACTTGTTTTCCAAGACAAAGACAACCAAATTTTATTTTGTGGTGTGAATTTCCACATTCGAATGAGGGGTAAACTGTTTTAATTTCTTCCTACATTTTCCAAGTACCCAACAGAAGCAAGCGGACTTGAAAGTTACCTCTGAGCTTTCATCAGTTGAAATTTATTAATTTACAGTACTTAAAATGAAAAAAAAATGGAGTTTGAAAACACTACTACAAACGCAACGCATGAAATACCTCTCAGCTTTGGATGGTCAAAACATTTTAGGTTACTTAATGCCGTAATCTTCAAATATAGTACAAGTTCACACGTGTCATGCGCACCGAGCCGAAAGTGTCAACTCGTGTTCAGATGTTAATACAGACTCCATCTAATAAGTTCTTGACAAAAATGTGTTATGTGTTCACCTTTCCCAGCTCCCTGCGATGATGGATGGTTTGTGACAAGTGAACGCAAGGATGTGACGTCAAATCCAGTTCAATCCAGTTGGTGATAAAGTCTGTAATGGTCTTCTTTTCACCTTCACTTCATTTTTCTTTTTGCCTGCTGAAATCTCCTTAGTCATAGCTGATTTTAATGTTAGATTAATATTAACATCGAGATTTTGTCCAAAAGGCAACACACGTTGGCTAAAATATGCATGGGCGTTGCCAGAAATTTTTCGGGGGGGGGGGCAAACCGTCTACTTAAAACAATGACATTCAACTGCGGGAAGAGGTTTCATTTTCTTTTTTTTCAGGCAAATATTTATGTGTCATTTCATTTTAAATATTCATTTCTTTGGCTGTTTTCCTTTTCTTTGTTCTTTTCAGGGTCCCCCCTCGTGGCGCTTATGTAAATAGGATTATTTAAAATAAAAAAGAAAAGGCACCGTAATCTTTTCATTAGGCAGTCTACCAGGGAGTACGAGTCAATCTACCCCACTTGCGGATATGAAAATTCATACCCCAAAAGAGATTTCTTTTGTGTTGGAAATCAAGCTTGGTTGACATGTAACCGTCCCCTTTTGTTCTAATTAGAAATCTGAAACCAAATCTCACTGCATTTCACCCTAAAGATACATTCGAAACGGCAGGCTGAATAGGACTTCTGAAACTATTGAAAAATTTGCTGCGGCGGGATATCATGTACCAGGCAAGATATGGGACGAAAGGGTACCCCCTTACCTGTCCAATCCCTATACACACTCTAGACTATTGTTACCTAACCCACACCCCATAAAAGTCTGTACAGAATGCCTGAGATTCCGATTAAACAATGACCAACACAAAGGCGGGGTTCTCTCCGTTCCATATCTTGCTTCAAATGGCATATCAATTTGACGCCGCGGCAAGTTCTTAAAACTCGCCGCGGAGAGATACACATTCAACAATGCGAGTTATGTTGGAAAAAAAAATTGCAAATGGCCCTTATACGCTTCCGTAGAAATACATATCTCTTAAAGAAAAAAATACAAAAACCCTCGATTTTGTCCCAAAATAGAAATGTTTCTTAATAAACGCCTCATAAGAACGAACTGGAGAAAAAACGTAACTTTTAGTGAAATACAAACGCGCGTATATCGGGGAGGGGGTCTAAGGGTATATCCCCCCCACACTTTTGAAGGGGGATGGGTTTATCCCAACATTTCTAATCACAGCGGATTGTGAAGAAATTTCGGATTGAGGAAGTTGATAGAATGCTGAATTGGAGGACTGACCTGTTGATCAGAAATTTAGACTGTTTTGGAAATTAAGGAAAACTTGAACGTATTGCTGACAATTGTATAAGATGTGAATTAATGGGGATTTGAATCGCTGATATTTATTGAAGTGAGCATCTTCCATTGGTTATAGGAGTTGAACAGTATAAAAAAAGGTCAGTTTTAACTTTTCAGATGTGTAATTAGCGGAAGTGATTCACTGATATTTAAATAAAGGTCAGGTACCGTGCATTGAACTATTTGAGGCATTTTTTGTCGACTTAGAATAATCCAAAAGTAGAGATTTCCCTGCAGTTCCAAAGTGTGTATAAATACTTTGAATAAAATTAGGTGTATTTTTTGTACATATTTCAAATCGGTGTGTTGCCGCGTTGTTTTTGCAAAAGTCTAGGAAAACTGGTGACGTTGATGTAAGATTCTGCATGAATGTAATACGCATTTCAGATGTACATCGGTATCGTGACCATCACCCCCATACATGTATAACGTCATACGGTGTCAGTACCCCTCCCCCGTTTTTCAAATATCGATAGCTGGGCAAATCAACCCCCACAAATCCCTATCCCCCTAAGTTCTGGCACGGGACTTTTGTACAAATACCCTGAGGAAAAAACATCGTTCATACTATTTGCACGTGTACATTAATTTAACGGAAGAAATAAAATACGTTTTTTTGAGTAACTAACTATAAGCAGTAAAAGTTTTACATTCTACAAGTGTATGTACATACTTAATGGCTTAAATAAATAAAACGAGTGTTTACATTTTTATTTATATTTACTTGTACATTATATTTACATGTACATACAGTTTTGTTTCACACAGTCAATTAATACAAGAAAACTGAAAAGATTTATAACGGAAATAAATAAACCAGTGCAGTGCCGAAGTCTGTGTTCGTTTCTTTGTTTTTTTCTCTTTTGGGGAGGATGTTCACACAATTTACTTTGGAGCATTGTTCATTGACAGTTATTGGCCAAGCTGCAAATAGAGTAAATCCGCCCGTCAATACTTAACATGTTTTTCCAGTGTCCAACTAGTTGTGTATTCGAGGTTCTACTTAAATTCTCATACCGTAGTTGATTGTATAGTTAGTAATTTCTATCTTTGGAAGTATCAGAGTAGTTTAAGGAACCTTGAAAGCACTGTATGTATGAACACGTGGATTGTCATCTTTTGGAATGACTGATTTGGTTAGTTAGCTCAAGGATCTCTCCTCCGCAGTTATGACAACATACATTTGTCCCAGAGTTATTTTCTACAAATACTTCTTTGTCGACAAACTGCACTTCGGCTATTGGATAGTTGAAAAACCTGTCCTCTGGCAACAATCTTCAACCGCTCTTTTGATGCTGGTGAAGTACCTGATGATTTAAAAACAACTAATGTTATCCCGATATACAAAACTAGTGACCCATCTCTTATGAGCAACTACTGCCCTATTTCTATTTTACTGTGTTTCTCTAAATTACCAGAAAGACTGGTAGCAATTCGAACGTACAACTTAATTGATAATGTAACATTTAACACAATACGGATTTAGAGCCAGCTACTCAACTCAACTTGCACTGATCGACCTTGATAAAAATAAGTTCATCACTCGACAACTGTCTTTATACGACTGGGTTATTTTTGGATCTGTCAAAGACTTCTGACACAAAAGATCATAAAGAAACTGATTAGTAAACTAAATAAATATGGAATTAGAGTTGCTCTAGAATGGTTCAAAAATTACGTAAGCGACAGGAAACAGTATGTTGTATGGTAGAACATCAACTCTTCATTTGCACCAATCAGACGTGACGTCCCTCATTGCTCAATACTTGGTACTATACTTTTTCTGATTTACAAATATGATATCTGTAACTCGTCGAGTATACTCTCCTTTATTTAATTTGCGGATGACACTAATGTTTTCCATTGCAGTAAGTACTTACCTAAGGCAATTCACACTATTAATCGGAAACTATGCAAAATCTTCGAGTGGCTTGAATGTGCTTATTTATCCATTAACTTCAATAAAACCAAATGTATGTTGTTTGCTAATTGTAAAGTTACTAGGAATATCACTGTTTACTTGAATAATACACAGATAGAACAAGTTGATACCTGTAAATATTTAGGTGTAATTAGTGATAACAAACTTTCTTGGAAGCAACATTGGCAAAAAGTCCTCATGTCACTTTCTCGGAACCAAGGCAAAAAATTAAGAACACTTAAACATGACCGATATCTTATTCTTAATTTATATACCTTGTCCATGCCACACCTTCAATATTGTATTTTGTAGCTTGGGATAACACTAACCCCTCCTATTTGTACCATTACCTATTGTGTATTATGCAAAAGTCAACATTAAGAGTAATCAATAACTCGAGATCCACAGAGCATTCTGCACCGTTGTTTGGTAAATGCAAAACCTTGTCCATCTTTGTTTTATATAAATACCACCTCGGAGTACTATCTTTAAATTTGAAATGAAAAATCTTCCCGTAAATATTAACTCTTTTAAAAGTTTTGCGATAGAGCTCTTGCATGGTTACCTACAATGGAGAGTGTATCTTCGTATAGAACACATTGGACAAGCATGACACACGCATCCCTTAAATTCATGAAAGGTATGGTTTACTTACTGCATCTACCTTTTATTTCCCAATATCATTTCTTCCTGGTTCAATGCATTTTCAAAATGCACTCCCTTAGAATGACTCATCCATGTCACACTGACGTAAATGTCAATATGCATGATTAAGGCCCACTTTGCACTACCGTAGTCAAGTGGTTCTGCTATGCGATGGGATGCGACAGTGCTCGTGTTCCATGATCACAATTTGCCTCACTCTGCCCAGGAGTACATGAATGTAAATGGATAGAAATTAGATTGAGTTGCTACACACAGAAACGGATGGCCCAGATAAATGTTTTTCTTATGGTGTGTGGTTTTCCTGGCTGGGAAAGGTATCTGTCCTATGCCAGGTCTTTGCTACAAGAGTTAGTTTTCTTAAGGTAGTCTTAGCCTCCTTCCAGGCATTGGATGCAGCAATCCATGATGAAGGTAGTCTGCTGTTTGTGGCTCTCCACACTCTCACCTATCTGAGTCCGCTGTGGTAGGTTCCGCCCATCTCCAGTCTGGAGCTTGTTAATGCAGCATCATTCCTTGCAGGGACGGTTTCTTCCAGTTGGAGCTGTGGAGATTGGCAGCGTGGTTGTATCTCTCACCGAGCTGGATTCTCCTCCATTCAGTAAGGGGCCTGTGGTGTCCTGCTGGGCTGTGCGACTGTAATGGAGTAATAGCAGTGAAGTGCTTTGAGACTTTGGTGCAAAAGTACTACATTTGAAGATACGGTCCATCATTTACTGTTTTCCGAATCTTGAAAGTGACTGATAAAATGACGGTTGAAAAGCATACTTGGTTTAAAGATGGTTATCCCTAACCCCCTAGGGGGTATGTAAATTTGCATTAATCAAAAGATTCAGGACTGTTATGGTAAAATGTGACTGAAGAATTTTTCTGGCAAGCTGTCATTCTGAATAAAACCATGAAGGAAGGCCATTTCCAATGATGCGTCTAAAGATGCATTTTTTGGAAAATTGCCCTGAGATATATGCACAAACGTTAAACAATACACACACAAGTACTCAAGTGTGGTTACTGTAATTCCTATATTCAGTGCGTGACAAATTCATATGCACTATTCACTGACCCGGAACTTCATGAGATTTGTTCTCAGGCACCACTCTTTAAATTTTGAGTAATTTGTTGCCTCAAGGGAAGATCACTGATGACCCACTGTTGTTGTCCAGAGCCAACTACACAGACATCTGGCATCTATATACAGAACCTAAAATTGTAATGTAACATACAAATTTTAAACTCCTGATGTGTTGACTTCCTAAGATTTACCTTTCTTCTGATATGCTTTAAAACCAACCAAACAGGCTGCCAACAATAAACTCCTTTGTCTGGTGAGCCTCATCAATGAGTGAAAACATGTTCCCTTATCTAGTAGGAGTTATTACAATGTGGTATCACAGTCGAGACCCGGTATGGATATGGGGCATTTCAACACATCCACGCCTTGTTCATGTTCTTTTTGACCACTAGCAATGGTACAGCTCCAAAAAGTTTTTGTGATGCGCAAGTTCTTTTCTCTATAAAGTTGAAGCAACTATTGGTATTAGTTGTTTGTTCAATGTTTTCATTCTTCAGTGCACTTATGATGATGCACCTTATGGGAGTTCTTCTCATTTCATTTTACTCACGTGGTGAATCCTTTTACCTGCTGAACATTACATGCTTTCAAAACCTTTGAGTAACTGTATCTTGGTGCAAGTTTGTCACTGATATTGAGAACCTTTAGCATTTGCTTTTTTTCAACGCCATATACATGTACATATCAGATCTTGTAACAATGACTTTTAGATGGTCTTTATTTCATCACAATGTTTACTGGATACCTTTCTGAAGTGAAGCAGAGTCTAGTAATTAACAGGGGTTCTTGAGTCAAGTCATCTAGTTATTTCCCAACCTCAGCTGGATGAGTGTGAGACACTCTTGTACAGTATATCTGTATGAGACACAAAGGGAAGCATAAACCTTTAAAGCAGTGGGCAAAAACCTCTAATACCAACAAAAAGGTAATCAACAACACTCGCCAACACACAAGAAGCCCCGCTACACAGAGTGTTGAGGTTAAAGAGCATTGGCAGAGGTTACACTGACATTCAAAGAAAACTTGTCAAGGTCTCTCTTTGTCCTTTACTCGTGTTTTATAGTAAAACATGAGCAGATTGATTTTTATGCATTGTTTTGAATCAAGCACAAGTAACTTGGTCAGCTGTATTGATTTTTGTACGCCATGCACTTAGATAACTACTGTGGAAATGCTGCTTTGGAGAAAATGCACTAGAACGAACTGTGCTGTAAACCAGAAGTGTTTGCACTACAAATCACAACTCTTTAATACAGTAACTCACTGTCTCATCTATTGTCAAACAAGCCTCCCTTGGAGAATTTTATGGATTTGTCTCGAGGTTGGTAGCTTCACTGTACTCAAAGCAATGGTGCATTCTAGGCTATACACATCAATGGATCCATATGGTACTGACTCTTGTTTTCCACTACTTTCCCCACATGAATTCAACCTGCAAGGAATTGAAAGGGTTTAAGTTTTGATTTAATGCAGAAAGTGTTACTGCCGACATGCAGTGATTGACACTAACCAGGGGGGGTGGAGGGAAAGGAAGCTTTGTCTAGCTGGTGGATGACTGGTGAAATTTCAGACCTTCGAGGGCAGTATTGCAAGTACCTCATGGACACTGCATCATCAGTAACCCTCCCATCAACAATACTTCTTGGCATTTTGAGTTGTTCCTTAGATGAAGAGAATGAGGAGGAAGAAGAACTGGAGGATGAGGATGAGATGGAAATCCCACATTCCCAGGTACAGATGACACAATGCAGAAACAGTGTTCAGGATCACAGCCAAATCCAAGCAGGTGGAGTCACTTGATTTCCCTGAAGAAAAAAAATTCAAGACCTTTAAATTAGTTAGTATATATCATTTCAGCAACGAGGTGCAAGAAACGTAATGCATGTACCCGTATTCTTCACGCAGTGTAGCTGGATGTCATATTTCAAATTCCTGTTTACATCATTTTTATTTTGAAAGGAAAAATTGAATTTGAATCTGTATACGGGTGTTGTTCATAATCAGCGGAACAGCTGCCGCTAACATAAACAAGAAATGACAATTTAACTGAGGCCAAAAATGTACAGAAAGTAGTTGTAAGTATGGTTGTGAGATTACATTCCAGAGAGAATACATTTTCCACAAGTTGTATAACCTACTAACTCCCAAGAGGAATGGGAAAGTTTTGAGACACTTGGTGGCAGCAAACATACTGGTCCCACGTGATCAGTCCATTACAATTTGCATTATTATGAGCATACACGCTTTAGTTCAAGTGTGATGCTAACAATAGTGGACTGGCCAAATGGGACCACTATGTTTGTTGCCATCAACCATCTGAAAGTCTCCCATTAAGTCCATCTTTCCAGCTCTTCAGCTTTTTTCACATAGTATACCTGAGGTTAATAGTGTGTTGGGTCTTGATAAAACAGTTTATGCATGATGATGCGCAAAAACAAGAGGCCTTGAACAATGGTCTGGCTAAAAAGCTTCATAGAACAAATTATGTGCAAGTTGGCAATGCGAACAAAGATCTGGCTAGAAAGCTTGATCGAACAAATTATGCACAAGTCCGAGACACGAACAAAGGACCGGCTAGAAAAGGTTAATAAAAAACAAAGATACAATCTTTGATAAAAGCAGTTTATGTAAGACTTGGAGATTCGAACAAAGTACCAGCTAACAATCTTAATTGAACAAGTTATGCATGGGTCTGAGATACAAAACCAAACACTGACAAAATAAATGCAAATGATTGACATGAAATCACCTTGCCACTGGTAATCAGCATTACAATAACTACAGTGTACATTACTTTCCTCAGTCACCCCGAAAAGGAAATCACTGAGGGGAACACTGAGTGTCGCGCTGTGGTGGAGCCTTTCAATGGCAAAGTCTACGTCAAGATCCACAAGTGTTTCCAGAAGGACAGGGATTTCTGGAGCAGTCCAAGGGAGTCAGTGTGAGGGTGCAGGAGTGAAAAAAGCAGGTGGAGGTAATGCCGGCTATCACCAAGGCCGTCGGAGACTTGGAGGTAAGCACACAGAAATTTTTCAAGTAATACATGTACATGTTGTTTTCAATGTTGATTGTTGCCATCAAAACAACTAATGCACCAGCATGGTCATTGGTGTTTTTATTGTTATTTACAACACAGGCATAAGAAATTAAGAAAAAGATCTTGGCGACGAGAAGACTTCCGAGAGTGAGTTCATGTGGGGTTCCAGTCTTCACATGGATGTGGTGATTGACTAGGAGAAAAATGAAGATGACAAAGTTCTGTTTGATTATCAATTCCGATACTGTAGGTGGACAAAATTTGTAGGACAACTGTTACATGTAAATGTAACAAACGAAGCCTGCTGATTGAAAAAGGTTTCACAAATACTTGTTGTCCATGTCACAAAAGGCCAAGAAGTATTTCAGTCAGGCTGTCGAAAGAGTTGCTTACCAGTCTCTAGTTACAAGTAGATCAGAGTTCAGTTTTGAAGACCAAGTTTATTTCATCCAAATTAACGACATTGGAGGAATGGAATTCAATATTTACAAAGTACATGTATGTCATCAGGGATTTACTAAAGCTGACCACATATCCACCTTACTACAAGAGTATACTCCACTTGCAAAAGACGGTAAATACTGATTGGAGAACCACTAGGTTTTACCTCCTCCCCAAGATCCATAGGACAGGTAATCCAAGGAGGCCCATCGTTTCCAGAAATGGATCGCTCACTGAACACATATCATTGTTCATTGACACTTTTCTCAAACCCCTTGTTCCACAGATCCCGTCATGTATCCATGACATGCCAGACTTCCAACGCAAGCTGGAAAACATCAAGAACCAGATTCCCAGCACAGCCGTCATTGGGACCTTTGATGTTTCTTCCCTCTATACTAACATTCCCTATGAAGAAGGTATCCGTGCCTGCTGCTCTGCTCTCATGAAGAGCGGACACACAACTCCCCCATCAGTGATGTCGGGACACTTATGAGACTTGTACTAACCAAGAACAATTTCTCCTTCATGGGCAAACCCTACCTACAGGTACATGGCACTGCTAGGGGCACCCGCATGGCTCCCTCCTTTGCTTGCCTCTTCATGGGTAACCATGAAGAGCACATGCTTACTTCAGCACCATGCCGCCTTTGGATTTGGTGGTGATACATTGATGATGTATTTTTCATTTTGGGCAGAGACAGTGGCAGTCTATACATCTTCATTAACCATATCAATTCTTTCCACAGGACAATTATGTTCACTTTGGAATATTCCCTCCATCAGGCCAACTTTCTTGATGTCAGCATCCAGGAGGAGAACAACCTCGTGACTACTGACCTGTATTCCAAGCCCACAGATACCCATCAGTATCTTCACTCATCCAGCTGTCACCCTAGACACTGCAAGACTGGCATTGCATACAGCAAAGTACTCAGGCTGAGACACATTTGTTCTTATGATTCAGATTTCTCCTGTCATACACAGGAACTGAAGAGGCATTTGATTACAAAAGGCCACAGCTATCAACAGGCTCAACGCTCCATCAATAGGGCCCGCTCTGTCCCTAGAAGTTTTGCACTCAAGGAGAAGACCCCCGTGAAGAAACAATCTCCAGGGTTCCCTTGGTCACCACTTTCCATCCTCATCTTCCTCACCTCTGCAAAATAATCAACGACAATCATCATATCCTCCACACTTCAGACCTCTGCAAAATAATCAACGACAATCATCATATCCTCCACACTTCAGACCGCTTAGCCAGTGCCATTCTAGAAACCCCGCCTGTGGCCTACAGGTCAAAAGAGAAGTTACCAAAATAAAGTGTGATATTTCTGTCCTGTCACCAGCCCCAATACATGTACATGTAGGTAAAAGTAATCTTTTCTGGCAACAGGACAAGTCAGTGTGATCTCCACACAAAAAGTCAAGTAGGCCTGAAGTTCAATTCATTCTTATTGTATTTGATGGGTAACACGAAATGCACACAACACATACAATCTTGGAGTATGCTATGTGTACTACAGAAGGTAATGGTCAATGCATTTGAGCAAAGTGAAAGACAAATGTCCGTGTGGTATGATATGTGCAGGTCATTGACATTTGACTTCTCAAGACATTAGTGCAGTAACTTCATTCAGTGACTGTAAAAAACAGGTAAACTCTTCGCCTTCTCTGTGCCATGGAATTGGTGGATGATTTGAGTCGTGTGCCGGACTCGCTGGACAGCGTCAGCACAGGCCAGCGCGGGGCCCCGTGGTCGGGGGCCCAGACCGCGAAGGTGACGTGGAACTCGCCTTGGTTGGCGGGCGAGCTGGAGTCATTCCTTGTGGAGAATCTGGAACAGTTATCCAGGAGCGGGGGGCGGAAATTGGAGGGTGTCGAGTGCGCGGCTTGGGGGGATTTTGGGTTAGGTCCCCTGGAGAATGCAGCCAAGTCTGCGCAGTCCCCGGGCGACTTCCCCCTTCCCAAAGTTGATGCGGTGAGAAAGGTGCAGTTCCGTTTTGAGCACGACCATTTCACTGCAGTCGCTGGGGAGGGGGCATCGCCAGGCGACACCCTCCCAACCCCTAACTAGTACACCCATATCCGGCGTCCGCGGGGCGCCCTCTGGCGGCGGGGACACACTGGGAGAGGCGTTCCAGTCAGAGCGCCCTCAGGGTGGGTCCAGGGCTGGGGGGTCCCGACGGGAGCCAGATGGAAATTCATTCATATCTTGTGGTAGCATTGGGGCGCCCTCTTGCGGTACCGTCGTGGCCCAAAAGAACGTTCCTCTCAGAGCGTGGGTGGGCGGCTGCCGCAGGGTTGGAGCCTCTGTGCGAGGTAGCTGAAGCTTGTAATACTGGCTATAGTATGGGGGCGCCTTCTTGCGGCGCCGCAGTGGCTCAGGAAGCATCCCTCTCGGAGCGTGGCCGGGCCGTGGCGGCGGCCGCGGAGGCGGGGCCCCGGTGCGAATTGATGGGAGCTAGAGGGCCCGTGGCAGATTTCAGAATGCCCTCGAGCGCCGGGGACGTGGCTGGCATGGCGTACCGTCTGGAGCGCTGCGAGGCCACGGTCCTCGGGAGGGGGTTTCGAGACAGGCTAGCTGGAGCGTGTGAGATAAATAGTGAGATGCGGATGCCCCCGCACGGCGAAACTGCGACAGGTGGTGCGATTAGGGCGGACCCCCGCGCGGGGATCCGTACACATCTGTATGAAGCGGATCCCCCTAGGATCCGCGTACAAACTCATGAGGCGGATCCCCACTTGGGAATCTGCAACGTATCTGCGTGAGGCGGATCCCCTCGGATCCACACACAGGCACATGAGGCGGATCCCCTCGGATCCGCATACAGACTTACAAAGTGGATCCCGGTGCGGGGGGAGCCGATCAGAAGGACCGAAGACAAGTGCTACTTCCGAACCGGTAGCTCGTCCTGGGCGGATTACCTCACACACTTAGAGAGTGTGGCCGAGAAGGCGGAGTACTTGGCCTCCCATCTGAGTGGACTGGCCCAGGAGGCATTCAACGACTTGTCGCCGGAGGCCCAGAGGGACTACGTGAGCGTCCTTGAACACTTCGAGCGGCGGTTTGGAGTTGCTTCGCAGGTGCCGCTCCATCAGGCTCAACTTTCCATGCGGGTGAGCGGTCGGGGAGAGTCCCTGGAGGAACTGGGGAGGTCCATCTGATGGTTAGTCCTCCGGAGTTACCCCACCTTTCCCACGTAGGCGCGTGAAGATCTGGCAGTTGAGGCCTTCCGGAATGCCCTGGGGGACGAACAATTGCAGCGCCATGTCTTCGCACGTAAGGCCACAACCCTGGCAGAGCCGATTACCCTGGCCACTGAGATGGAGGCCTTTTTGGAGTCCCAGGCCTATCAGCGGAAGGGTAGGATCGGGGCCAAGGAGGTCCGAGTGGTCGAGGAACCCTTGGCAGGTACGCCAGGCAAGGCGGGGGCGGCAGGTGGAGACCCACCCTTGCCGGGTGCCCCCTCGCAGGTCCGGTGCTACGGCTGCTGCGAGTATGGGCATTTCTGCCGGGATTGCCCGCGCGGGAAGGGGAAGGGCGGCGCCGTCCAGGGCTGGCTGCCGGCGGAGCCAGTCTCGACGGCGCCGCCGGGGCCGGCCCCTCCGGCGGATTCGGACCCCCCGCGGAGCCGCCTGCCATAGGCGGAGGACGAGTCCCTGGTTGCGACAGCCGACATGGACGGAGAGGAGAATGACT
>NW_019091363.1:735870-768034 GCF_001949145.1 Acanthaster planci
GTTGGGGGGTGACGAGTTCCCCATGGAGCAGTCCCCCCCCCCTGCCGGTCCTCCCGAGGGAGCCGCCGGGACCCGGGGCCGGCCTGAACGACGAGACCAGTCGGACTCGCCTTCCAGTGCGGCCCAGGGCCCTCTGGCCCCTGCGGCGGCCGCCGCGGCCGGAGCCGCCCCTTGCGTCGCTCAGTGGAGACGGGTCGCAGACGGAGGTAGAACCCCCAGCCCCGGTTTGGAGCGGGGGCCACCAGAGTCTGCCCCCCGGCTCCTGGGTGACGTATGCGGGGGGATCCGCCTGCGACTTGGGGTGCGAGCCACTCTGCAGGAGGAGCGGGCCATCAGAGACACAGACACCATGATGGACCCACCCCTCTGTGAGCTTCACTACAGCCAGTGGTGGTCGGAGGTCCAGCGGGAGCCCCCTCCACCGCCCACCGGAGTCCGTCCCCCCAGAGCAATGAAGAAACGCCAGGGGGCACCACGGCTACCGGAGTCTCCTCCACACTGGACCCCTGGATCCTCCCCATGGTAGCGGAGAAGACCCTCGAAACCCACCAGACTTGTACTTGTTGCTTGGTTTCACTCCTTGTAAGCTGGGCAGGGGCGACCGGGATGGCCTCGGGCTGGCCCGCCGGGTTGTGCCGCCTCGTTCGGGGATGAACAAGAGTCCTCGGAGGGGGCGGTGTAGCGCCGGCGGGTCCGGCTGGTGGGGGCGCCAGCTCGGACCCGCATAGAGTTGGCTGGCTGCCCCCGCTGGTATGCGAACGGCCCGCGGTTTTCCCGCCTCGCGCCTGCGCAGTCCCTGCCGACAGGTGCCATGTTTAGAGCTTGTCTGAAAAACACATTGTTGTGGATGCTACAGCAATAAAACAGAGATTTCGTGACCATAACAGCGAGTTGCGGCTGTGTGTGAATCTATACTAGCGTCGAACCCTGATCCGTAGGACACGCTACAATATTATTCGATATATGCACAAGACTGTACTAATTATGTTCTGCTATATGATTTCATTCATGTTTGAATATTTGTAATATACAGAATATACTTCCATTAGTGCCCACTTTTTCTTGAAATGCTTGGCCAACAGTACTGCATGTAGTACTGGCCCTAGCTTTACAGGCACAAGAGAATGGCATATACATGTACATGTATGTTGACCTGAAGTGGAAAGGGGGGGGGATAAACCTTCTGTCCCTTCCAGGTGATTGTATCAACTTCACCATTTCTTCCGGAGTGCTCTGCTCTCAGAGAATGCTGAAGAGTTTATAATGCTGCACACATACCACCTCCTCTGTAATCATTTGCCTACAGGTACTTTTTGACGGCACCTACTTGTACATGAACGTCTTCAGTAAGAAGTAACCCTTAAACTGACTGCACATCAAAGGTGTCCACAATAATGATGGAGAGGATGAACAATTAGCCACGAGGGTACAAGGTATGTTATATGACGGATGAGGAAAACAGAACAGTTGTCATTTCTTCTTCCACGGCCACTCACGCTAGACTTAAATTGTATAGTGTCCTTAGAAAGTCCAACACACATCCATGTCAAGATGAGTGAAATGGATGCTGACCCAGCACACTTAACCCTGTCTTGTCCTAACTTCAGGCATGCCACTTGGACTTTGACAAAAACTGAGGAAATTCCAATCTTTACAAGACTTTGTACAGTTTGAGATGAAAATGAGGAAATCAGCTGTTCCAAGGAAAAGTTGCATGCCTGTAACTTGGAATAAATCAAAAGTAAAAATATGATTGAATATCAAATTTATTGATATCAGCAACACACAAACAAAAAAGAAAAAAAGACATGACAGTTATCATTTTTAATAAAACCGGCAAAAACTTTAATAGCCAGATGGCAATTAAGAGAACAAAATGAAGGTTACATGTCCATGTACATGTAGGTAATGCTTTAACTCAAGTAGAGAGTTGGTAATTAAACAATCAGAATTGCAATGAGACAGAATCCCCCCCCTGACTGCAACAAAACTTTCTTGAAGATCAAATTGGAGTATTCAGGTGTACTATAAACTTGCCCAAATGAAGATTTGGAATACAATCTTGAATACAAAGGGAAGAGGGGATATGACTTGAGTGCGAAAACCTCAAGAAAGTCCAGGGTTGAGAGCGCTTGGAAAATTTATATGTACATGTACCAGTACGCCCAACAGTTTCAAGGGTCTGCTTGAACCAGTGAGACTTTTTACGTGATTTTGTTTGCAGGCCATATAATGTATAGTCGTAAACAGCATACAGATTTTCGATGAGGAAAACTACAAGTTTTTAATGAAGAGAAATTTATGTGGCCTCAACGAAAAACAAATGTTGTAGATGCTGTTTCATGACCACCCATGCCAGACTTAAATATAGGCGATTCACAATGTGCGCCATCAAGAGTTTGCAATATGTTGGCCAATCATAATGCGCAAAATTTGTCGACCCTCTCCAAACGCGGATTGGGTCGACAAATTTCGTGCACTGTGATTGGCTAACGCGTTGCAAACTCTTGGTGGCGCATTATTGTGAAACGGTCGTATTGTGCAATGTACTTGAAAGTTAAAATAATACAACCATGACAGTGTGAAAGGCTATTCCCTTTCCCAGGGTGATCATTAAGGTTAACTAACCAACCAAATCAGTCCAAAAGATGGCAGTTACTCGTAAGTCTACGTGTGCTTGCAGAGTTTGTTTTGGGCAGACCAAAACATTAATTACACCTAGATGTTAGATGACAGGGAAAACATATAGCAAAGTCCAAGGATTCACACTCTGAACTTCTGAGACGGCCAAAATAACCTTGACCTGGTGGTCCTCATGGTAAAAGATTCATTCCAAGTCACTTTCCATAGACAATGAGATGTGTTACAACAAAAGGGTAGTTACAGACCATTTCCACACACTTCCTACAGATATCAGCTGTCGTAACAAAAGAACTTTCAGTTAAGTACTGTTCGCATTTCATCCAAAATTGTCATAGCGGAGACACCTTCCTCCAACTCTAAATACTCACAAATGTAGTTTCCAAGATGGTCCCACATACTAGTTGCTGTTTTGACCTTTGTGCTTTGTTTACATAGTACTATTTGCATTCTGAGCATAGTTACATGCATGCGAAGCTCAAACTGTAAAGGATTATGGGGCAATTTGGGGCACATGAAAGGACATGGCACAAATTGGGGAAAACTACTGTCTTTTACGTAATGACAATGATTGGAAATGGAAGCTCAGTGCACTGTCAATGTTTGATAAGATGCCTGTTTGAAGAATTGTCCTGTATTAAATGTTCGCTGAAATTGCTGAGAAACTGACTGTTATTGTCTCCCTCGAGTGATTGACTCTAGGCCCAGGCTACTGCATATCGTGAGACAAACTGTGAGTAAATTCCTCTCATTGGTTTTGAGTACAAAGACCAAGAATAAAAATAAGATTCAAATAGTTGAGAACTGCGAACATTAAAACAAGTGAAGTTTTGCATAATAAAGAGTTTCCCATTAGAGTCTGTATGCACACATGTACATTTACATGTACCTTTAAGTAAAGTGTAAAGTTGCATGAAATGTGTCTAAGAAAAAACATCTTGTGGACCTTTTGAACAAAGGTAAAACTGATCAATAAACACCAATGGTAAGCAACGAATTTTTGAAATTGTATCACTGCAAAGTTCTTTCCTTCAAGGAACAAATTTCTCTCATAGAAATATAGTTCCTTCAAGAAACAATACTTCGCAATGTCTTTTTTTAATTTAAAGTAAACCAGAAATATAAGTTTTAGAAGCAGTTAAGGAATTTGACCTGTTACGCTCAGTAATCCTGTTTTCAAATCTTTAGCAAAACAGCACACAACTTTAGGAAAAGATACCGATACATGTACCGGTAAATGGTGGACATGATCCATTTGGTACCAGGAAAGAGATCTGTAATAAAGTCACAGGTTTTTGTTTCCTGCTGGGCGACTATCGTATTGAAATGGCATGGGTCACCACTGGCTATATGTACCTGTAGGCATATGTGCCTGGTGGACAGGCATTACACAGATACAAAGTCACAGGTCACCATTTGTGAGTGGAGACACCACAATTAATTGACAGGTGCTTTGCTGCTGGCTAGACAGATCTCCTTGAGCTGCAGAGCTTGTACAAGTCCTACATGTACATGTACTATGGATAACTAGTCAGAGAGCTTTTGGATACATTTATCAGTGTTTGACACCCATTCTATGGCCATTGCCAACGGAATGGAAGTCTTCCAATGCTGACCTCCCAGCCACATCATTGGCTGAAGAAGCTCATACATGTACATTCGGCTTACAAGTGAGAATGACCAAATATAGCACTGCTAAAATAGGAAGTGGTTTCATTCAAGTAGGTCCAGCACACTGTAAGCAACAATGCAGTCCTGATCATGTTCCAATTCATGGTCATATGGACCAAACACAGGACAGTGTCTCCTCCTGATATCTTCCTACTGAGACTGTCCCCAGAGGATCAATAGCACTTGGCAGATGAATATTCATGGATAATGGTGGACAACCATAGTGGTCATTTGGACCAATCACTGGACAAAGGTACTGATACATTTTCCAGTAGCTAATTCCTACAGTGCCTCTGCATGCTACAGATGAACAGCTACTGTTAGTCGCCAGTTCACATATTCACCACCCCCCTCTCTAAAGTTTGGAAGAGAAAGAATTAGTCTGCAAAATATGGTTCCTTTCCAAACAAACATTTAAAGTCCAGAGAAATGATTGCAAATCTCATATTACATGTACATGTAATCCTACATGTGCATTGGCCTATACTCTGCTAACAGAAGATTTAGCTAAAAACAAAAACATAGTCGAAATTTGCCATCACCCATTCAATCCGTAAAATTGATTTAATTAAAATCAAATTTGATTCCGGTGTGTTTATTTGCCAACCCAAAATTACCACCTTTACCCCGAAAATGGCATTGTTTGTGACTTAATAGAGCCACAAAACCACTGGAAACCTGGACGGTCTGGGCCCGCAAATGACACGGGGGGAAGAAGATCATGACAAAAATCTGAAAAGACCCTCCCGCCAACTACTACCTTCATTGTCTCAACAGTCTCCTATTACACTCTACTATAAAACGAAAGTAAAACATAGCCAAATAACTAAATTGTGAGCTTCAAATAAGAGCAAGTTCAGAGAGCTTCCTTCCCACTTTTCGCTGTCGATTTTCCTACTGCTTCGCCTTTCAACACGTGAAAGCAAATACTGCTGGGGAATTATGCCCATTGTCATTTGGCACGATGACTAGATCAGAAATACATGCACATGTAAAACAGAAGAAATATCAAGAACATAGAATCTCAATGTAAAGGAATCATGGCCAACTGTTCCATCCAAGAGTGGGGGGAGGGTGATAATTGATGCATTGCATGCTGTGATGCAATAGAAATAAAGAGGTCCCTACCAACCAGGGACAGGTTTTTTACCTGCAATAATGTACGTCATAAGAATTGCAAGTACAGGTACATATATCTCGCTACTTTTACTAGCATCTTAAAAATGCAGGCCCGTGTGTCCGAGCTTGAGGTTTCAGAAAAAAGTTAAATGTGATAACTGTTGGGAAATGTTTCTGCACATTGCTTCACATGGAAACAGAAGGAATTGTCAGAAAATCATTGATTGTACATACATATATATAGTACATGTAAGTCATCTGTTTAAGTATGTACTGGTATTACAGAAGACTTATAGCAGTTAATGTTTGTTTACCTTCAGAAGTAATTACATACATTGTACAGTACAGGTACATGCACATACAAATGAGGCTACTAGTCAGCTAGTACTGGTACAATACATTCTGGCAGTCTTACTGGTATAAAGTGGACATGGAACACTGCCAAGACATTGCCTGCCACCAGGGGTTTTTTTATGTGTGAAATTCATGTCATGTTAATGACCACTTATTACATGTAGGCAGATTGGAGGCAAGGGTAAGTGAGTGCAGGAAGTAGGAAAGAGGAATTACATTGGTAGACTGATATTGTGATATACATGCACAAGTCCATGTGAGTTCAGAGGATGAAAAAGAAAGCCAATGTAAGTCCAATGAGATTGACAGCACCAGGTCTGTCTCAACAGCATTGACATGAACTGGGCCAAAGGCTACCAAAGATTTGGGAAGATAAATCCAATTATTGCTATCTGCCCTCAAGATCTACGTACATGTACACGTTGAAATGGGAAGCCGAAGTGTGAGACATGAATAAATAAGACACTGCCTCAGCTCGAAGAAGGGAGAGCACATTACAACAAACATGGAGTCAGACACATCCAGAGTGGAAGGAATCCGAGACAGCTCTGACTATGCAACATGTATGACTTTTTCCCTCAATTGGCCATCCCCAGCGGGCAATACAATGCATGGCAAGTAGCCAAGAAAATAGGCCACCCATGTACTCCATACGAAGGGTTTTCAGTGACCCTTCAATATCTGTGTGCGCTCGCTATTTGCTGTTCCTTGTGCCTACTGGAGGAAACAAATTTTGCATCAGAAGCCAGCGTGGAAAAATTACCTCTACCTTGCCCTCTGCAGAGGCTTGCCAGGATGGGTTTTCACGTTTAGGCAAAAATCCATCACAATGCCATCAGTCCTTTCCAGGACCAAACACTGTCAAAAAAGGCATGTAGCTACAGGCTGTCATTTTTTGGACTTCCTTACAGGTTCATCTATTGTCTTCTTGATTTGGCAAGTCTATTCCCAATCGGTCCTTTTCAGGACTACCACTTTAGCTTTCCGGTATTGAACACAGAAAGAAATGAATCAGCCTTTTGACATCCTGGAGGAATTACTTTCAAATTGCATTAATCTATGACATTTGGAAGCGTCATGTAGTTTTGCGAATTGTTCATGGAGATATTGTTGAAAGGGCTTTAATAAGATCCGAGTGTTAAACCTATCACCTCTGCTTGTAATTTAATCACTCTGTGAAATGTTTTGACTCGCAATATGATCAATCAGATGAAGCAGATTCAGAAAGTGATTATGCAGTTAAACTATGGAAGTCGAAGAGAAAGCAAACAGATCAGGCATGCTTGAAATAGGGGAAAACTCAAAATGGGTACAGTAAATTCAAGGTGGGTGGATATTTTGAAGAAAGGCAAACAGTGTACGAGTTTAAAGGGTGTTTTTGATGCATGTACACCCGGGTGTTACAAACTGGGAACTGGTAATTTCTTTCATCAGATTCCAATGCACAAATTGTACACACAAACTCAAAGAAGGAAAGAGTTCATCAACATTAATATGACCAGTTTCACTTATGTTGACACCTTGGAATGCCAATGGGGCAGACAATGCATGCTATTACAATAAGAGCTGTGCAAATCCCTGGCAGAAGGAATTATACAATCCCTCTAAGAAAGAAATTAAATTAAGAAATAAATTTATTTGGAGGTCGAACAAATGGAGCTTTAATAAATTTTTACAAGGTGAAAGGTGATGAAAAATTAAACTTTGTTGAATTTTGCTCAATGTCCCTAGAGACAAGTACAATGTAAGTATTGTTCTTATCCTGAAGGGTGCTCCACAATTATCAATTACAAGTTTCAGACATGTCTGTGTATTATGGGTTCATAAAGTGGCCATTGCCTCCTTCATTTACCATACTTTGTACAATCTAATTTTCCCCTACAGACTGGTAGGGAAACTTGTTTCCCTTGTGTAGAACCTGTGCTACACACATAAAACAGAACAGAAAACACCTGTCAGCGCTATGACCGAGAGAGAGTGTGGAGAGGTGCTGTACACACTTCACTCCAAAAACAAAAGGCTACAGAGCTATATGTTGGGTACGTTGTTCAGAGCGTAGACCGTGTGTGGCATTTTGATAGATGGGCACCATATCGGTACAATCCAACCGCTATAAAATCTGGTGGGCTGTTTGCATAGTGCGGACAACATCACCGAATGAAGATGTTGAGAAGTGCAATCTTTAATACGGGGAGAACGAGGCGATACTGCTCAAGTAGTAAGGAAAAAAACATAAAAAACACAGGCTGAGAGCACTTGCAAAGCCTGTTTCAGTTGGAGAGTTAACTTGCCTTTAACTGAAGTTGTAATTGAACAAGCCAGACTTGAAGAACTTTTGTTTGCAAATGACATGGTCACTTACACCATGCAAATTTTCAATGACATCATACCCCCCCCAAATTACCCGAAAATTGCCATGATTTTTAAATTGTACATGACTAGGGCAAGTCTACCTTTTCTCAGGGTGGACATGCCGCCTCAGCATATTACTTTTTAGATTTACCCTGTGTGGTGCGGCCCCGTGTCAGGCATGGTTTTTTTATTTGAGATAAAACAATGTGGGGGGCAATAGCCTGGCCGGAGGTGATAGGTCTTGTGCACGGGTGCGGCATTCCATTCCTTGCTCTGGTGTAGAGTGCTTCGCTGTCCTTTCCTGCATCGGATTGGAATCGCCGCTGTCACACTTATTAATTTGTAACCCATCATTCTCCTGGCACAGGTCTTCCTGTTCCTTGTCACTTCGAACGAGACCTGTGTGTGTCCTACCGTCTTGAGAAGCTGTGTAACGGTTGCCGTCGTTTCCTCCCCCATCACAAGCTCACCACACACCTGTAGCCGTACCCCTGCTCATCTACGGATGAACTGCGTTCTGCCTGGACTCCTTTGTGGGCCGTAGCTTCTTCAAGTCCCCGATCTCCCCGTTCTCTCAGTGAACTTTGCTCCACTTCTCATGAACTTTGGACAGGATCACTGGACTGCGGACGGCTTAGCTTATCCTTTTGTAATTGCATAAGTTGTTTTGATATACTGTGTATTTTCATTTGTGTTTATATTAAATTTTCCCGACTCATTTTGCTTGATTGCAAGTTGAAGAGTGTTTGAGCAAATTGAATTAAAAGATCTTTTTGATTCGAACTGTACATAAACCTATTTCTGTTTCTGAATATTTGCTTACTTTATTTTGTCGTACTGGACCGGTTGTTTTATGTTTTGGGGGGTTCTTCCTAAATCGGGTTAGACCCCAGCGACAGACAGAACTGCCAAAGGACAGTTTTTCTGATATAAAGAAACTGGTAGAGGCTAGACCTACATAGATACTGTTCATTGTCACCAATGTGAAATGCACTTCGTCTTTGTAAGCATGAGCTGTGGGGTGAGGGTAAGTACGGTACCAAGTACTGCCCACATTTCTTTTATACTGTATAAATTAACAACTATCTCCTGTCCTGTATTTTTAGCAGTGTTTAATATTTCCAGACCTTGGCCATGATATCTGAGATGACAGTGTGAATCTAACCGGACTAAATTGTGTTTAGTCTGCAGTGTACATAACCCAATTCTGAATGTTTCATCTTTAATTTTGTCGAACCAGAGAAATTAGGTTTATGGTTCTCCTCTTTGGAATAAATCCCCAACACAATTTGGAGGCACCATCCAGACACGGTTATGGCTGACTCATTCTCTCAGTTTGCCACATTTTATTATTTTCTCTTTGATTTCTTGATCATAAATTAACACTTGTGCTACTCTACCACAACGATGTCTGATGCTGAGTTTAAGGAAGCCCTGGAAGATTCCTGAATTCATGTTGAAACCCTAGCAGACCTGCCCAGTGCTCCGTCAGATTCGAGCACATCAGACGAGTCTATACCCAAGACGGTGGGGTAGCAGTTGTGAAGTATGTTGTAACTGCACCCTCTACACATTGACAGTGGCTGCAGTTGTTTTCAGCAAGATGCCTGTACCGAGTGAGGAATTTGACTATGAAAGCTGGAAAAGGCCTGCAGCACGGCAGTTGGTGGAGGATAAAAACCATTGCTGCAGCAGAGAAGCTCAGCCGTATAATTGAGTCCCTGCTTCCACCAGCCAGGAACATCATCTGGGCCTTTGAGACAGATGTAACCACAGATTAGCGTCTGGTGAGGCTGGAGAAGGCCTACGGCCTAACATCTGATAGAGATGAGCTATACCTCCATTTCAGGGAATGCTTCCAGTCAGCAGGGACACTGGCTAACACCGGTCCAACAGCAAACGGCAGTGAGATGCAAGCCCATGTCGGGAAACCAGCTGCTAAGTTCCTGTGAGGTCCCATAAGGCTAGAGGCATCAGAGAAACATGCCCCCTGCCTCAGCATGGAGAGTAACCCTTCTAAGGGCTACCAGAAAAAATATTTGACAACCTGTCAATTGCTCCTCATTCCATGCCTTATGGACACTGGATCTCAGATGACGTGCATCTAAGTCCTTTTAGGTCTCATCTTCATCATTGTCCACTCCAACCTCTCACAAGCCTCCCCTCTTGGTGGAAGCAAGTGGCCAATCCGTTCCGTACCTGGGATTCATTGAAGTGACCATACGATTCACCAAGGAGAATGCGGGAGTAGAGATAGAGACAATGACCCTGGCACTTGTTACATCTAGTCGAGATAACAACAATTGGGCTCCTCTTCTTCTTGGAACTAACACCAGTAATGTTGGAAGGATGCTGGGCCAAACTTCCTCCAGGAGTTAACGGTAGACAGTGCCTGGATTGCCGCCTACATCCAGAGAGAAGCTTCTACTCTGATGCCCAAAAACATGGTAAAGTGTCAGACGTGCACCTTCTTGGGTCTGTATCATTGAAGGGTAGTCAGGTAGACTACCTAGTTCAGCAGGCAAGGTGGTGGGGAATAAGTCTCAACATGACACTGTTCTGTCCTAGGGGGCCATTAGTGCCTCTACCTATGTCATAAATGTGATTCAATCAGCGCATCAGGACAAGTCAACAAAGGTTGGTTGCAGCAGTGTTGAGGTCCAGCAAGAGCAACCAATAGAAATCAATTTCAAGGGGTCTCCGCTTCCTGACAGTGACCGAGAGAGGATTATTAAGAAGCTCTGGTGAGGGTTGGCGGTGTTTGCCAAAGATGATCTTGACATCGGGTTCACCTCTGTGATCAAACATCACAGTCTGACGGATGAGTCACCATTTCGAGTGAGGTCACGAAATATCAAGCTGGCAGACTACCTGAAGGTATGTACCTGAAGGAAGTGATGGAAAAGAACATCATCCATCCTTCTGAGAGTCCATTTGCTTCCCCGATTGTTGTTGTACGGAAGAATGGAGATGTCAGACTATGTATTAATTACCGGAAGCTCAATGCGAGGACCTTGTAGGATCAATACAAAGTCCCCAAGATCGCGAAGACACTCCACGCACTTTCAGTGGTTCTCCTGCCTGGACCTGAAGTCTGGGTGCTATCAGGTGGAGTTAGAAGAGGGTGACAAAAACAAAATGGCATTTTTGTGCCCTGTGGGATTCTATTAATTTAAGAAAATGCCACAAGGCATCATGAATGCCCCAACCACGTTCCAGCACATGATGGACAAATGCAAGGGCTAGCTAAAATCGAAGGATGTCATGGTGTATCTGGACAACCTACAGGTTTTCTCCTGGATGCTAGAGGAGCATGAAGAGAGAATGATGACTGTTCTAGATCAACTGCAGAGTTTTGGTCTTACCAGGCGTCCGTAAATTGTCTTGGTCATGTAATTTCCAGAGTTGGGGTAAGCACCAATCCAGACAAGATCAACACTGTGAATGAAGAACTGTGTGACTGGGTTTTGAGGAGTGGTGATGTGGAGCTGGATGGGCCGACTGTGTCTGCCATCTGTGAGCAGGTTGATTATTTGATAACGACACCCCTAAGAGGCTGACACAGAAATACATGCAAGGTTCATAAACCAATTACCTTAAGAAAGGGAAGCAGCCATCAGCAGAGGAGAGGGCAAACCTGACAGATGAAACCAAGATCTTGCGGTGATAATGGAAGAACCTGTCCTTCCAAGACGGGGAACTTTACCATGACAGTGCTGCTGGTCCAGAAGAAATGCCAAAGTGGCATTTAGTTTGGCCCAAGAGTCAATTCTACATGTACATGAACCTCACGTTTGATGGTGTACAGTATCAAATTGGGCTGCTACTGTAGGGTATGAAAGAACATTGAACCTGGTGAGATCCCACTTCCACTGGTCTAGATGGCTGCAGATATTGAGCAACTGTGTAAGCTCTGCCCTTGATGTATCTGTCGAAAAGCAGAGGGTAGTGAAAGCAGCGCTGCTGGTCTCTATCACCACCACTCATCCCATGTAGCTTGTCTACATAGACTCCATGTCTCTAGAGACCAGCGACTGGAACACCACAAATATCCTAGTCATTAAAGACCATTTTATAAAGTATGCCCAAGCATTCCCGATGAAAGATCAGATGACTAGGACGGGGGGCCAAGGTGTTTTGGAAGTGTTCTTTCATTACAGCTTTCCAGAGCGCCTCCTCTCGGATTAGAGGTGAGATTTCGAGTCCCAGCTCATTCAAAAGCTTTGTCAACTGGCAGGCATTCAAACTCACGCACTACGCCTTATCCCCCAGAGAATGGGTAGGTTGAGCGATTTAATCAGACCCTAATCAACATGCTTAGTACCCTGGATGCAGAGAAGAGCAAGTGGCACCTCCAAGTGACTGGCATCGACCTCCATACTTGCTAATGTTTGGTCAAGAATGCTGCCTTCCTGTTTACTTACAGTTGGGCTTCTTATCCCAAAGCAGCAGGCAGTGCCACACACGTATGTCCTGGACCTCAGAGATTGCTTGCAGTGGGCCTACCATATTGCCACTGCCAATGCGGGAATGGCTGCTGAGAGTAACAAAGACAGGTACGACTGGCGGGTGTGCGCTCAAGCACTGGCTGTTGGTGACATGATGTTTGTAAGAAACGTTGGTCTCGCTGGTAAGCACAAGTTTGCAGACCAGTGGACTAGCACCAGGTACCAGGTGATTTGATGCATCAGTGATGACATGTTGGTGTATGTGGTCAGACTAAAAAGATGGAGGTCAGGACCAGACACTGCATCGTAATATGCTGTTGCCATGTGGGTATCCTCCCCGACGCCCATTCTGAAAGACAACACTACCTCCACTTCAGCCACCACCAAGGGCTCTGCCACGCCGACCTCCAAGATGTAAGAATTTACCCTTCATAGGTAAACTTAGTAACACACCTCCCCTGATAGATCACATCTAGGCAATGAGTGGACCACATGTCACTGTGTATGTCACCAATGACGAACTAGTGCACAAGATCTGCAGCCATTCCCTCTGCTCCAATTGATCATGATTTTGGAGATTTCATTGACTTAGAACTAGTCTTCTATCACAAACCACCATGCAAACAATGGCCCCATTGAAGATGGGTATACAACCTTTGACTGGTGGGTTCTGCTGTTTAGGGCTGTTAGCCATTGTAGACCGCCTGCAACACAAGGTTCAACATCTACGATATCATAGAAGAAATCTGGTGCTTGAGAGAAGTCACTGAGAATCGAGCTGCTTAGCTACAGCGTGAGCAGCAATGTTCAAGACTTTTTAGCTTCTACTGTTTTGAAAAAAGGAGATTAGGCAAGTCAGTGAGTTCATTCAATTTTGTTCCACCAATGACCGTTGCCAACCTCCAAAACAGTCTTTTCAGGACCACGAACAGTCAAAAAAGAGATTGATTCCTTGTTTTAGTTTTTACTTCCTTGTAGGTGCATCTTTTTCTCCTCAAATTCATATGTACAGTCCTTCCCCAATATGTTCTTGTCAGGACTACCTTGTTAGCATTATATACCAGTTGTGCAAGTGAACATTCATACACCTTGTGCATGTTACACTGCTGACAAAGTTGTTCCACTGTAGCATTTTCATACCGTGTATGGTATTATTCCACATGATACAAAATAGTGTTGATGTTTCATGTGTTTCGCCTGTTTGCAATTTCTTTTTTTTCTATTGAAAAAGCCAGATGGATCTTTATAAAATACAAATTAAATATGAATCTGATTGAACAGGACCAGTAACTTTTGATATGGTGGTGTGGCTTTCCTTCATGTTTCTTGAATCTACACCTGGGCTAATGGTACTGTAGATACATGTGAATACAGTTTCTTCACGAGTACCAACAATTCTGCTTGTGGCAATAAGTTTGGAAAGAAAATAACTTGGCATCAAGAAGGATTTTCTTTGAGTACATGTAGTTTAGTGATATCCTTGCTGTCAGACAATTTTCTAGAGGCTGAAAAAAGAGAACAGGGCATGCACAGGCATGTTGTGGTCAGTTTTTGACCCTTTGGACAGGCTGTATAAGCAAAAAGAGCCAGAAAAATTGCTCCTTTGACAGCGATCATAAGAGACAACATGAAGCCATTTGGCAAATTTGTGTGTGGTAAAATGGTGACTAATCAAGAGCAACATCAACATGTACGAGTTTAGATTTTCGACAGCAACAAAGGGGCATCGAGTCTCATCATTCCGCCTAACCTCTGGGGCCCAACATAAGTTGGATAACGAGCAGTATGAGGTAAAACTAAACATGCATGTAAGGGTAACTCTGCCTCACTCTACATGTTTTTTTTATTACCAGTACTCCAAAATAAGCAGTTTGCAGTTGTGTTTTTCTTCTCAGTGTCGTTGATCCATCATACCAGCTGTTTGAGATAAACATAAATGCCGTTTACTTCGCCCATCTCTGTGCAGAGTCTGGTTGACATAAACTATAGCTGCGGGACAAGTGCTAGTACATGTGCCCATGAAACAAATCCCCCTGCATGGTTCCCACGTGACGACACCCCTAACCCCTTGACAGCCTGGCCTATTTAAAGTTGGGCGGAAGGGGGATGGCATTGTGGACTTGTACAGCAAAACGTACTTCTGATTTGGGGCAAGAGATAAAGTAAGCTGTAAAGTTCTTAACAAAAGGACCAACGATATCACCAAGAGGATCTACCTTGAGATGCTGCATGTAGAGATACAGCTTGCCGGTGACAGGGTCAACCAAGTCTTCAGAATGCGTCAAGATGGCATGGACACCTACCAGCTAGTGAAGATGGTGTTCACGTACATGTACATGTCTACATGTATACCCTAAGCAGGTGGCAGAAAACTGCATGAGAACAACCTACTTGAATAATCAAAGACTGTAAAGACAAACATTGAATACTGCTTGATCCACACTTTCAGGCAAACATGGAAATTGCTAAAACAAAAGAAAAGCGTACTGGAATGTTCAAGGGAAAAATGGTCTGTTTTCCTATAAATCCCAGACTATGCATACACCTCCATTTGTTCTTATCAAACATATTATGTATGCATCTATGTATGCGTATCGGTAGGCGATGTTCGTGCTTGCACACTGTAATGCCGTGTTCCTGAATGTCATTGCTTTTGTTGGATGAAAGAACACGAGAAATATTAAATACCAGTAACTGGTTTTTTTGCTTACAGTACAATGTGGGCCATAGGGTACCAGACTTCACAGGAAACAATTGGGGACTTGTCTTTCCCGAAATGTGCAGGTAATGTGCTAGACCCGTAAACAGGGCCCTAAATGTACGTATACTCCTTCGTTGATACTCGGCCCTGAACCGATCAATGGTGATATCTTTAGATCAAGTTTGTCTGCGGACATTATCAGACATTCGCTGAATTTTATGAACTGAAATTGCACCAGTACATGTACATTGTATGTACCCTACTTACAAGGCTAACTATCCCCCTGGTTGCTATTTGCAGCAAACTCGCCTTTCCCTTGTTTGGAGGAAAAAAAATGTTGCCTCTACAAGTTTAAAGTTGTACGTTTTCCCTATCCCGGGATGACTTTTGGCTGGACTTGCACACTACACAGACTCCTTTGCATGGTTCATTAATGGTACATGTAGCTTTTGCAGAGAGCCTGTCTAGTAGTTCGCACCCAGACTTCAGCACGTACGTGTATGTGTCTTGTTCATATGACCAAGGGTACCTGCTGATCCATCTATTCGTGAAAAACTGACAGCTGTTTTGTGTCATCTAACATGAAACACCGCCCTCAATTTCGAGAGCTCACACCACACACTGAACAAGCCAAATCATAAATTTTATGGTGTACTGCCTCTGACAGTGCAAAATACGTTGTTAGACTGGCAAGCTCTCTCTTCATGGCAGGGTTGATAAAAATCATGATTTAAAAAAAACACACACACACAAAAGAATTTTTTATTGAAGTAAGATTTTTTTTGATTTAAATATAATTTCTAATAAGCTAAATAACAGTTGGGCCTAACCATCATGACCATTTGTTTAAAACACCCCAAATTCACTCTCAATCCTTTTAATTGCAACTACTGATACCATTCACATGTACAACACTCACTACATGTATACTTTATTTACATCCACAGATATACATGTACATCACATGTGAACTGTTTCTTTGCTATCGCTGATGTGGCTATTCTGACCATAGACAAAATGGTTTGATCAATGGCCTGTAAGGGGGGGGGGGGCATTTGCATACGTGTAGAATGTTATGTAACGGCTAATGACAGTTGTTTATGTGCAAAAAAAGTTAATGGTACATAGGCAAGAGATTAATTCGGAGCAGGTATACATACTACATGTATAGGAACATCACTTCAAATTTAACATAGGTTACAACAAGTACATGTACATATGTAAATTGCTTCAGAATATGTAGGGCCCTAATGTGTATTGCACATAAAATGATCACTTTTAACTTCATGAGTGCTTTCTTTGAAGTTAATTCAGAATTACTAGTTTTTTTTCTTTGAAAAAATCAAGAAATAAAACAGTGATTTTTTTGTTTTTTTTTCCATTGATTTAAACCATGAAGTTGAGTGATTTAAATCAAATAACCCTGAAATCAGTCCAACAGATGGCAATTACACATGTGCAAAAAACATTCGATAATACCGGTACTTACAAGCCAAGGAGGAGATGCAGAGCAACCCAAGTGGAATTGATTTAATAGTATCACAGCAGAAAAAATCAAGACTATAAGCACTCGCAAAACTCATATTGAATAGCTTCTGGGGGAAGTTTGGCCAAAGAACTGACATGTCAAAAAACAAGTACCAGTAGTTTATACCTAAGTCTCAAGGCTTTACAAGTTTCGGTATGAAGATACTGTTTTCCAACGATGAGCTTGCAGAAGTTAAGTCTCCCAGTGAAGCATTTGCCAAGTCTAACTAACCCAATAAATATTGTCACAGCCACTTCCACCACAGCCCCAAGCCAGACCAATTGTATCATGTCCTTGGAAAGTTGCAAGAGCTTGTGTTGCATCATGCCACTGACAATGTAAAATATGTTGTTAGACCCGGCCAGTTCTCTCTTTCCGTTGGTGATTATAATGGTGAGATGAAATCAGTCCAACGATTAGTCCAAAATAAATTGTGAATATGTGCAAGTCAAGGACAAGGAAATGAAGTAACCCACATCATCTACATGTATAACATTACATCCGGCTGACTTGAGGTACCAGTAAGACCCTGAGAGATGTAGAGTACCAGTACCTACAGAGTTTTACAATAGTGGTACTCCACCTGTCTGTGAAAACCCTTCAACTGCCAGAGGAGATAAAAGAATACATTTAGTTCCACAAATTGAATCTATAAAAAACTTCCAGGACCATATACATATTAAAAAGAGATGTATGTCTACATTGTAGCTGATTCATCAAGATTCCCTCCATCAAATTCCAATCTTCCATTTTGGTCGGATTATTAAGTTACACGTATAAGCATGTAACAAGCGTTAATATGAAGTCGCTTAATCTGAGCATTTTTATATTCATGTCATTTCCATAAAACAGGCTCATTACAATACTGACCCAACTCAGAGAGGTCTTCCTCTTTACACCTACATGTATAAATGTATATCAGTTTTTGAAAGACTGAGTTCTAGCATGAACTTTTGCCCACAAAGAATTGGCTTTCCATCTGATTCTTCATAGGAAGATTACCTGCTAGTAGACTTAATTTCAGCTCAGTAAAGCCATAGCCATAGGACAGTTCAAGTGCAACATTAATGTCCCGTTATGCCTATCCAGGTCTGGCAAAGTACATACATTGTACATTGATATATGAGGTATATTGTATTTGTACATTTATGCATACAGTGCATTCTTTTGTTCTTGTGCTTATCAAGACCCAACTCACTCAGGTTCCTCTGTTCCTGGCATAACTAAAGATTTACATGTACAGTGCATGTGCATCAGACAAAACAAGGAATGTCAATGAGGAGACTGTGTATGCATGCTTGCAGAAGGAAACAAAGGGAAGCTGAAGAAAGCCAAAGGTTTAGGGAACTGTAGAATGAAACTGAAAGGAAACAATAGGGCATCATAAAGAGAGCTCATGACCAAGTATTGCAAGGGAAAGGGGGTACCATTTGGATCATCATTCCATCCAAACAAGGGACCAAATTCCCAGGTCATGCAACAGCAAGTGATCTGAGGAACTCATGCTCAAAACATACATGTAACTTGCTCGCATCAGATACTCAGCATACATTAGCATGCGAAATAACTAAATCTGTATATTCAAGTAGAGATTCATGTACATGTAAGTCAACTTGCAGTTAAGTTCAGCCAAATGACATTCTACATACAAGTTGCTTTCAAACCATGCACCGTGTCCAGCTCTGATTAGTTGTCTGCTATTTACAATGTTTATGGCCTGAACTAATTATCTTACAAGCAACATCTGACACCAATGGCTTTTGGCCAGTCATGCAGTCTAGGCGAGTCTATTGTAAGTCCATCATAGGTCCATAATAAGTCACACAACTCATTGCTATTCAGATTAGCTGTCTATTAAGCTTCACTTTGTCCTTGTTCACTGTAATGACTGGTCTTGTGAAAGAAGAGATGCACTTGACTACATCGAGGCTTACATTTTATTCGGACCTTTGAATGCTGCTGTAAAAATGCAGAGTAAAATTCCATGTTTAATGAATCTGAAACAGCATATAGAAGTACAGATTTTGAATAGGTACATTTGACATGTTTAAGGAGTCGGTCAGATGAATGGCTGAGAGACAAGTTATAAAAATGTGAGTAGTGGCTGACTATTGAGACAATTAGAAGTAGACACAGCTGTCCCTTTTGTACTGTTGACATCAGTTTGAGCCTGTGCCTATTACGAGAACATGTACCTCAAACATAATGCAAACAATAAAAAGAACTGGTACCCGGTATTTCTGTTTCCACAACATCACTCAGATCACATTACACTGAATATTGCTCGGGACGATCACATTTTGCGAGGGTGATAAAACCAAAGGGAGGCTAATGGCAAATAAGCTGTGCTGCATTTATACTTGATCCCGCTACTGCTTCGATCCACCCGTTACAACGAAAGGAAGGTCACCGAGTATGGGCTATTGTCGTACTTGAGGTCACTTTTCGCGTGCTATACAATCGGTGGAAAAATTTCAGCTTTACTTTCTTTGCCAGTGACTTTGTTGTACATGTATCTTCAGCACTATTACTATGAGACCTCTAGGGATTATTGTCATTCACTAAATGTTTTTCTCAATGTTGGGCCCAAATATCCACGAATATTAATACACGTATGGTACTCAACATCGCATCATCGTTTCACAGTCACTTCCCATATCGGAAGCCATAACTTTAAACACTGACCACGACAATTTTTTGGAGCATCTTTTGAATTATTTGAAATAAAATGGTAAGAACAGTAAAGAACACAGACTTAATTCACTGAATAAGAGCGCGAAAAAAAAGCGGCCGTAAAATCTTAGGGGAGTTTTTGAATTGTCAAGGGAAAGTCATGAGGGTGAACGCGAAAAAACGGCATGGTATGGTCTGGTCCCGGACAGAGGACCCACTACAATGTATATTGTACATGTACTGGTACATGGTACTGTAGTGAGCACAGTACAGCACCAACCACACATTTACATGTACACTGTGTACTGGATGGTGGGGGGATCAGCACAGCATACGCCATTCCTCAAATGAACTATTTTCGTGAATTAACGCACATCAGAACTCAACTATGCCACGCAACCCAGACGTGGTTGGGTCAAATTGTGGCGTCTTTTGATTTACATTCAGATATTGCGGAATCAGACCAGGATCTGATCCTCCCTGAAAGGGGGATCAGGAAAGGAGGATCAGATCTGGATCAGATCTGGATCAGATCTGGATCAGACTGTGATCCACACTGCTGACCCCCTTCATTCCTCTTGGCAGGATCAGGTCCCCTTGCAACATTCAGTGTAAACTCTTGGACTAAAACAATCTACTTTTTTGAAACTACTTACCATGTCAATGGATATGGGTCATTCCATGAAGTTGGGGCACAGTTTGTGACGGCGTCCCTTGTTACATCGGTAACTTTTATTGCCCATTATTTTCACATTACAACAGATTAAGTCATTATTATTCGGCAAAGATGAAGCACACCACTACAAGAACCTAGCAAGATTTAGAACAATGTCAATTTAGAATCCACATGCAGGACAAAAAGATGTCTATTTTCACTGATGTAACATGGGACGCCGTCACAAACTGTACCCGAACTTCGTGGAATGACGCATATCAATGTCATCATTATTTCATAATGTACAATGACATGTCATATCTTAAGTTTAAATAAAATAACTGGAACTTTATGTGGGTAAAGTTGGATATTAAAACCTTTATCTGAATTTTTAATGAAAGGCAAAGTCACTGTCTCTGTTAGCCAGGGTTTATCCCCAATCAACATCCTGATGTGAGGCCATTCCAGGGAGACAGTGAATACTTTCATACATGTTTAGTTCTCTGAAACTGAAAGTACTTTAACCAAAATCCCGACCCATTAAATAACCCACACAATCCCCCAAAGTAATATACATGTACTCTGTTTTTGGAATGGATAGAGAGATCGAGTAGAACGATTTTAGCCTTTCTCCCCTACATACATGTATGACTTGCTAACATTAGTTACTCAGTATAAACAATTTAAATTTACTAGAACATGTAAACGGCAAAGGGCATTCAAGAGGAGTATATATACATGTACCGGTACGTACCAGTATCTATCACACATTGGCCATGAATTCCCTTTAAATTACAGAACCAGGCACGATTATAACAGCCAAATTACTCATCAGTCCTCCCCTCTTCCAATGGCTAAACAATCGAGGACGTTTAGGGAAAATGGTATTGATTCCTCACATTAGCAATGTCACATGACAGACATTCAGAACAATTTGAATTTTTAAAGACTTCAGACCTTTATGACAGACATTCAGAACAATTTGAATTTTTAAAGACTTCAGACCTTTATCATGCTGAATAAGACTTTTTTAAAGTTAAATTTGAATAAAATCTGGTACACTGAATTCTTTAAATTCACATGCCTTGAACATAATAATTTTAATGTGGCATACTAAAGATACTGTTATGATTCGGGGCCAGCTTTTGCTTTAGTTACATGGGTCATTCCATGAGGTTGGGGCACAATTTGTGACGGTGTCCTTGTTACATCCAAAGCATTAACCACCTGTCATGACCTTTGGAGTAGGTTATTTACTCTGTAAAAATAACACACACCTCTGCATTCAGCCTTGTAAGGTGTACATTATAGCAATGTTGATTTGGAATCCACATGCAGGGTAATAGCTGTTCATTTTCATTGAACCCATGTAACAAATGACACCATTACAACTTGTGCCCCATCCTCATGGAATGACCCACATACATGTAAGAGATGCCTTGCACAAATACACCATTTTCAATGGATAAGAAGGGTACAAAGGAACCAGTCCATCCCGGAGATGGTGGTCCCTATGTAAAACCTTTCCCCAAATCAGTAGGTAGCAGTATAGCAACAGTGTCTTTAGTATGGGGAATATGGGTTTATGTGCAATCAGATTTATACAACTAAGTGTCCATAATTTTATTCAAATTTAACTGCCAAAGGCTTATACAACTATGTACATGTAGAATAACCAGAGTCTATTGTACTGGTACATGAGCAAAGCACCAAGACACCTCAACCAAAGACCAGTCACGTGGCATCCCCTATTTTTGTTATCTTACATTTCACGTAGGTACATGAAGGTTAGAAGACTGTCGGGAAATTTTCAACAAAATCATTCATTCAAATAGACGTACGTGTACATGCATGTACCGTACCATTACTTCTTGCTTACGTGTATATCAAGTAGGGTCTATGAATGCGGTGCTTTAAAACACACAAATATTAAATGCATTTTCTAGTGGTGTCATACGACCTATCCCCTTCCATGGGTAAAGCATGGATTTTCTGTTGACAGAGTAGATTTTCATCTATTGGAAATTAATGCTCCTAGATTAAGCACACTATCATTTTTTCAATCACTTACTGTAACGTGTCATTGTCACTGAATTACAACTCAATTATTACACATTTAGGCAGATGATAAAATGCATTATAAACTAAGTTCAAAAACATTTACTTGGAGCTGTGCACAGATGGACATGTCAAATTAAAACCCATATTGAACATTTTACATGAAAAACAAAGTCACTGTCTCCGTCAGCTGGGGTTTATTCCCCATCCAACACCCTGATGTGAGGCCATTCCAGGGAGACAGTAGCATTTTTCTATGTTCTAAGAAACTATACTCGTACATGTATACATTAACCAAATCAAACCCGCTTTCACAAGGACCACAATCCCCCAAAGCAATGAAACAGATTGGCGGTACTTATTGGAGATCATTATATTTCCTTCATACCCTGTGCATGTACAGTGCCGTGCTCACATCAGTTACTTAGTATAATCCAGTTAATGTAAATGCTCACAGGGTATTCAATTAACGACTGTGGTGCAAGTACTAGTCCGTGTACATTTAATATGTGTCAACCAGCAGCTTGGCCCAGGGCGAGGGATCACTTTCAAACTCCATATTCATGTATGCAAACAAGTATAATCATTGCAAAATTAATGGAATGGACTGACTGCCTCAAGACCCTTCCACATGAACACTGGAAACA
Source organism: Acanthaster planci (assembly GCF_001949145.1). The sequence goes on from NW_019091363.1 coordinate 758,717, forward strand.
CATCTGCAATGGCTAGTTACTTGATGTCTTAACATCAAAGGATGCCTCAGATTTTGTCACATGCTTTCTAATGGTATGTGTACAACTCAGCGCGTAAGCGAACTTCCCTAGTTTGGTTGCATTTGTACGGTGATATTCTTTGAACAGTTGAATTAATGGGACATTAAGCAATTTTCCCAAGGGCACATACTTTTTTATTCAAGTCTTTTCATATTATGTTTCTGAAGAATACACGTACGTCTTTAAACATTCACAGCACGGATGAAAAACAAAAAAAGAAGGTTAGACTTTTGAAGAATTAATGATCTTATCGACCTTATGGCGAAAAAACACATCCGAAAGAAACTGGAGCAGGCAGTCCACAAGCACAAGGTTTAAAACGACGTCACAGAGACCAGTCGACACCCCGCCAGGAAATACCGTGATGCATGGGAAATAACACAGTTATGCACGCCTCATGGGACTTCTACGCACAGTACCCTCATAAAACTCACGTTTTGCATTCACACAACAAATTCCACTGACCACCGTACGGATTAAAACAAAATTGTGGAGGATGTCCTTGTGAAGAGCTCACAGGACCCGAATGGGTGTACACATACCATACTTTTACACATGATATCCTGTTTGTGACATTTGATTTGATTGCAACCAACCTGTGTATTCAGTGCTCGGGTAAAAGGGCCTCAAAAAAAAGAAATATCACACCATTGCCATTCACCACAATGGATCGTTTACAGACGTTATGCTATATCAATTCTACTACATGTATAATGACCAGAGTACAATGTTTGACTACGTGTAAACAGTAAGGAAACCGATTTCAAACACTGAATGCCACTTCAGAACTCAGGAAGTAATCCTGTTGAGATATGCATATTGTCAGAGACACCAATACTACAATTAGTACACTTGCGTATCACTTTCTTTGATAAAAGTTGATCAGCTTAATTAAGGGCCCACTGAGTGAAAAACTGACATGTACATGTACATGAATGTCAACACCGTGGAGCTATTCAGATGCTTGGTGATTGAAATTATACATAGTGGAATGTTGCTACCGCGAACACGACGGGGACTGAAAATGTTAGTTATAGCAGGCATTTTGTATAGCGGTTCTCGGTCACATATGTGCACGTTCAAACCTGTGGTGGGCTCGTCTCAAATGTTTCAGCATGAAGATTTTGGTCCAACACTTCTAATGCAAAAGTTTAAGTTTTCGGATTGTAGAAAATAATCAAAACCAGCAAAATATTCAACAAAGTTTTCCACGTATATCTGCACATGCATTTTCTGTTTGGGTTTGTAATTTCAAGGTCAAATTTCTTGCCTTCCAGCGATAACACGGAGCAAGATTTTCCGCATTGGAGTTACCCGTATATTCACGCTCGTGGTTGTTGGTTTACATGGTTGCTTATGCACGCGCCCAAGTAATGCAGATATATACGTACATCCATCCACGAACAAAACGGACCGCGCTGCGTGTTGATCGTTGCTTCTTTACAAGGATGATTTTCCAAAACTTTCAAGACATTATTATCCAGTAGCCATTTAAAAAACAAATGCTCATTCTCGGTAAAAATGCACAGAAAATTTGCTTGGTATCCCTTATTGCTTGGTATAATGGAGCTTGTTATAGCAGCATTCCACTTTATGTATGTTGTTCCTTTCAGATGTTGGAGGTTTTTTGAGCATGTCCACATTACCTCAAATGTAATGCAACCAATAGGTACACGTACATGTACATGTATGTGAGTACTGTTACTGGCATGTTTTCCTGCCAAGTCTCTCCATATGCCAGTTGCCAGTGGTTTCCTCACATTTTCTTTTTGTTCAAATTGTCAACATGTCATTGTTTAAAGCCACTTTCATTCCCGCTTTTAGTGGTTTCAAATAAAACATTTAAACAGTAGGATAATATTTAATTTGACATTAGGAATCATTAATTCAGAAATGATACCAATATGTTAGATAGTTAAGATACATGTACATGTAGTTAATATGGTAGAAATAGTTGAGTATTTCACTTTAAAATATTAATTTCAAGCTGTAAATTCATACTTACATTAGTAATGCTAAAACCCAGTACTGAACATTTGAAATGAAAACGTGTTTTACTACCGGTATTTTAGTTTAAAAATATTAAGATGAAGCTGTAAATGGATACTTGCATGTACATGTACATTGGTAATGCTAAAATTCAGTATTGAACATTTTACATGAAAACCCCCATACCAACACCCTGATGCGAGGCCATTCCAGGGAGACAGTGGCAGACTTTCTTCATACCAATATTCTCTAAGACTGAACATACATGTACTGTACTAAGACAAAATCAAATCCGTTTTAACATGTTTAATAAAAACACCCATCCTCAAAAGCGTGAACTCTGAAATGGGATGGATCAAGAAATATGGTGTGTACATGTACACATGTATGAGCAGAGCTCATGACCACGCCTTTACTGCCATAAACATTCAGTACAATATACAATATATTATCAGTTACTCAGTATACAGCAATGCATAAAACTGTGAAATGCTACTCAAGCACAGATTGCATTAAAAGTATTGTATAAATGTCTACATGCAGCATGGGCAAAGGATCGCTTTCAAATAACTGGCATGTGACCAGGTATGATTATTACATTAACAACATGTACCAGTATACGGACTGACTGCAGTAAGAAGGCTCTTTCACACAACTGCTGGAAACACCTGTACATACTTGTATCTGCGATTGTTGGCACCGAGTCTACATCTACAGGTGTCTCCGATTTCATTTCAGGCTCCCACTCGGTACAATGCAGCACGTTCCTTCATTTTGCCATATTTGCATCAAGTGGTCAAAGGTTACATTTGTACGTGTATATGAAACTCTTTGAACGGTGGAATACTACGGAACACGTACCATAGCAGCGACTTTCCCGCCAACTTCACGTCTTTGCAAGTAATTCCGTGCAACAACGCTTGCGACCTATAGAATTTTTTGACAGGGATGTACTTTCAAGCGACACAATATCCCTGCCTTTGTGACATTCACACAGGACCTACCCATGTTTTCAGCTCTTGTGTGACAGGGCCTTAAAATGAGAAATGTCACATCACTGACATTCAGTACAACTGAATTTTCACCGTCAGCTGAAGAGCCTCTAATTGAAAGAAAAATATACATTATGTATAACAGGTTTGGCCCTTACCCAACGTTTATTAACAAGCACGTTGGGTAAGGGCAAAACCTGTTATATACAATTAACATCTCCCCAACACAAAAAAAAATCTTGAAAAATATACTTGTTAATGTATGTTGACTTGAAATGCTTGGTGGCAGAAAGCATACTGGTCCTTCTTTTCATCATCCTAGTCATTTTGAGCCTGTCATTATTGACTGAAATGTGATGCAAACAATAGAGGAGGACTGGGGCCAATTTCATAGCGCTGCTTAAGCAAAAAATTTAAGTTTGAAAAAACCTTGCTTGACAAATCAGGTTACCAGCCAAAACGTCTTGTGATGTATCGGTATATTGTTTTGGAATGACATTTACCTGTCTTTTGGCTAGCATAACAATCACAGAGTTTGAGCTGGTAACCTTTGTTTATTAAGCAAGGTTTTTTCGCGCTTAGGCGAATTCTGTACTTAAGCAGCTCTATGAAATTGGCCCCTGGTGTGTTTGCCTCCAAGCATTTCCCAATGACAGCTGTTTAAGCTTCTTTGACAGACTACTTTTTCACATACATGACTAAAAAAAGTTAAGGACCACTTTTTATTTTGTGTATACTATTCTTGTACAAGATATTTTACTGCTGAAGATGTGCATTTGACGTTTTGAAACATTCGAATTTTTTTTTATTCCACGGAGAACACCATTTAGACAATCACAGAACTTGACCCCACCAATTGCTTGGGAAAAAATTATAAGAAAAATATGGTCCTTAACTTTTTTAGCAGTGTATAAGAAATCAATGCTCCCAGATCAAACACATTTTACATATTTAACAAATTGCTCAACACATTACCCTCATCATCAACTGATTACATATATACATGCAATACAGCTGTTTCACAATAGGGCGCCACCAAGAGTTTGCAACCCATTGGCCAATCACAATGCGCAAAATTTGTCCACCCAATGCGTGTTTGGAAAGGGTTGACCAATTTTGCGCGTTATGATTGGCCAATGTGTTGTAAACAATTGGTGGTGCACTACATGTATTATGAAACGGCCATATTGAATATGATAAATACTTTACAATTTTAGTTGAAAAAAGATAAGAAGCTGGAGCAGTACACAGACAGGTACATTGTTAATCCACATGTTTAGGTAACAACAAAACCATGTAAACCATTTTACACAAAAACTTAAGTCACTGTCTCCGTCAGCAGGGGGTTTACATGTGTCCCCAAACCAACACCCTGATGTGAGGCCATTCCAGGGAGCCAGTGCAACCTTTCTACATGTACATGATCTGTGGAATTACATGTAGGCCTATATCAACCAAAATCCAAAGCCCTTTGCCTATCCCTCAAAACAGTGAACTCTTTTGTATAAAAAATTGAACAATTGGGAAAAGTTAACACATGTTTTGCATAGTCAGCTTTCACAGTAAGCCACAAATATTATGGTAGTCTTTAGAAACAATTACGGCATTGGGCTTATTACCCTTACTAATCCCATTTTGACCAATTGTCAAATATCTTGCTTGAATCCCCAAGCAAAACAACACAAAAATCTATGTACACGTACATGTCATTGGTTGGGCATCCACTTTGTACCAGGAATCAGATTCTGTGATGGACAGGAACAGGTCTTTGTTGGATGAAAATATGTCATGAGGACATGACACAGGCCACCATTCGCCTGACTGTGATGAAAGTCACAGGTCTCCATTTCATGAGCAGAGACATCATGATAAATACACAACTGCCTTGCTACTGACAGAACAGATCTTGGTACGCTTTAAAACCTGTACATGTACAACTCCTGCACTTTGGTCAGAGAGCACTTTTAGATTCAATAGTCAGCATTTGACCTTCATTTCATGGCTATCACTGAAGGAATGCAAGTTTTTTAATACTGAACTTTCAGCTACTTTATTGGCAATGGACACTTGTGGCTTAGATTGAGAATGACCAAGGTACAGCACTTCTTCTAATACATACTGAGAGGGTATCCAAGCATAGTATTCCAATTTTTTCAATTCTTATGAGATTAGCAGAGTAACCGTTGTGATTGCCATGAGTATGATGAGCCAAACGTAAAGCTGAACTGAAGAGCAAACTTAATTAATGGGAGACTCTTGAGATACTTAGTGGTGAAAAACACAGTGGTAACATATATTTAGTTGGCCTCAGTTTAGAACTACTGGCACAAATGAAAGACAAGGACTGTTATGTTTGCTCCCACCAATGACTTAAAATCTTACATGTACACGTTAAAATGCACTCTGTGCGACATGTAAAGTCTGCACTCGTCAATGATGTGAATAACTTGTGTATACATGTACTCTAAAACAAAACATGACATCCAAACATTCATGTACATTAAACAATAGAACAATTACTTGTCCTGTACATGTATGTACTTTCTTTGTACGCAGTACTGCACACCTTGAATGTCTGGGAAGAATACGTGTAACAAGAACACAGGTTGGTCAGTCTTGTATTGAATAAAGGGTATTTCTCAATAGCTAAATCAACTGTGAGCTTCAAATGCAAGCAAGTTCAGTTTCCTTTCAAATTTTAACTGTTTATTTTCAAACTGCCTCTTGTTTCACCACCCGCAGGCATATAAAGGGAACTTGCCCATTGTCGTTTGGCAGGACGACTACTGTAGATCACAGTTTAAGACAGGCCAAGAAGAAAAGTAGGGAAAAGACATCAAGTGGGCTCTTGGGAAATTATGAAAATGCAAAAGACCGCACCCACCTCTAGCTTCCATCTAAGAAAGAGGTGGGGGTAGTAGTGAGTGATAGTTGCATTGCATGCTGGGAAGGGTGAAGAATGTTGAGGTCATGAAGAATACTGTACATACATGTATGTCATTAAATTTCCAAGAACAGACCTGTATATGTATATCTCCCTACTTTGATTTCTAAACGAATATCTTAAATGACGGCATGTGTGTGTACATGGAAGAGGTGTCAGGAAAAGCAAAAAAAAAAGAGAAATTTATGAAATGTTATGGCTTCAGCAAAGAGACCTCACTTCTCCTTATATCTGCAACTGATTGCAAAGAGCTGTGAATGGCTCTCATGGAAAAAGTAGGATTTGTCTGCTGGGAAAATGAGTTTAACATCAGAAAGAATAACACACACAGTATACATGTAGTATGCCGATCGGAAACAGAGGACAATGTTGTTAATAAAACTTTTGCAGCAATTCAGTGTGGCAATGGTGCACAGGTTCGAGGAGCACGCACTGCAACATACGGCATCAAGGAATGGTGAGAATGGCTTTGTGAAAATGAGATGCAGTATGTGTGAAAATGTGTTCAATAACTCAGTTACGGTTTGCCAGTCACACAATAGTGGACTGTGACACTGCCAAGGCATAGCCTGGGATTTGGCTGAGAAAACTGGAGGTAAGGGAAAATGAGTACAGGCAGACGAGGGACTACAGCTACAAGAGTCAGGTTAAGGAGAGATTGCAGAAGATTCCCATCACTGTATCACTATACACTGAGCACCAGGATTAGACTATGGGTATGTGTTCCAGTGCTTGTATAATGTTTCCACTGATCATGACAAGGATTACTCCACAAATTACAATAATTTCTGGTTGCATAGAAATGACTATCTAGTCATAGAGTTATTTCCACACAATTTACATGTACAAACAAAGATTAGTTTAATTGGAGAGGCATGGCTGCAAGAAAGAGACTGTTAATCATTCCGTGGAAATTTTAGACCTCACAGGGATATGTTGCTATTAGAACAAGCATGAGGGTCACTGGAGACAACTGAAAAGTCTTCTTTAAAACAACGGAAAAATTTCTTTCAAAATGACTGAGCAAAGGGCAGTTTACATGGCACACACTGGGAATGCAAATTTACCTTGAGAGTGCAATGACAGTCATCTGTACCAGAAGTCATTATGAATCAGCTTCAAGTACCTTTCACTCAAAACATAGGCAGTAAACAATTCCCACAAAGCATGCAAAAACAGTACAGGTGCCAGGGGCAACGGCACTCTCTTCGGCCACACAGAGGGTGATTTGCAGGTCCCAGAAGACAGTAAAACAAACTAACAGTCACTGAAATGTCGCCAATCTCAAAACATATAGATAAGCAGGAACGATGTTGAAGAGCACACGAGAGTTTGCAAGGTGGGAAGATTTGCTGAAAACAATGCAAAGAAACTTGGTGGATAGTATATTCATCTCTCAAATTTTACTTAAAACTCCACAGTGGTACTCGGTTGAAAGCAGATCACTGAGTACAGGTACTTGTAACAGTACAAAGTCTTCCAGTGCAGCAATCAGGAGTGCTTCTGAAAATTTGGGCAATACTCTCAATGATGAACAAAGAACTGGAGATTGTGATGACAGCAACATATTCCTTTGATATTTGTGCATAGTGTAGCTTTCCTCCTCTTCTTGATGAGGAAAGAGTGCATTATACCTGCAGGGAAGCCAAGGGTAATTATCAACTAGATAGCACAGGGGTTGCCATTTGGTGACAAGAGAAATTGGGCCTAGCAGATGTAGCATTGTTACTGCACACACGCAGTAAGGATTTTAAGACTTCCGCAATTCCCTTTACGTTCCAGTTTTTCTCTTGCGTTAAAATACCAAATGAAGTTGTGCGGTTAAGATGCAACATTTCCAGACATTTTAGTGTTTGTTTGCCTCCCCTGCCTTTTGCTCCTGTGTCTGAAATATGGTCTTTTGGTGTTAGAAAAAAATGCTCTTAAGGAAGAAATTTACACACACACAAAAAAAGGATTTTGGTTCTTTGGTTCACAAACTTCAAGAACAAGACGAGACAGTTCAGCAATTTCAGGGCGCCTTGACAAATCTCAACCGTGCTTCAAGATCATGTACCATTTGTCACTAGTTGTCCATTAACAATTTGGACTTGCTGTATCAAAATTTGGATTTCAAGAAGTTTGCAGAGTGCACTGAGGTATAGAAGAGAATGGTATTTCATCTCCGCACAATCCTCCAAATTTGGTGGAAGCACTAGGAGTGGAGATCAAATTGATTGAATTTTACTAGGGCAATTAATTATCATTGCGATCATCTTCTTCAACCAGGCCTAGGCCCTCCAATGTTAGCACTATCAGACTATACCAGTGTGACTAGCCTTCCCTTGGGTGTGGTACATGTGGTAATACTTTTCATGTATTTCATTGTTCTGAACTTTCTGCAGCCATATTCCTTACATGTGCTGTACCTTGCATACGCATACCAAGTTGTTCTTTGTACATGTATTGATATTCTTAGAGCTTATTGAGCTGTTAAGGGTGTGGTTCTTCTGTAAGAACATGTACATGTGGGTGCGAGCTCATTCCTGCACCAACAGCTATGCCTTAAGGACAGATTGTCTTTTAGTCCAGATTTTGTTATGTTCGTTACTTTGAGTTCTGACTGCTGGAATCACAGTCTACCTCTTGAAGTCCGATAGCCCAGCACTACCATATAATGCCGTAATGATACCGTACGTCATTGACTTGCAGGGAGAGGCTTGTAAAAACACCTTTGATTAAAGGTTTGACTTAGTCACTTTGTAAATTGTTAAATTTAGCAATTTAATGTAAATTTGTCATGTGAGCTTTTGGGACAATTTGTGTATGTTGCAAGACTACAGGTGTGGGTTTCTGTGGATACTTAATCTTTCAATTTATTTCTTGTAGGTTTTTTTTTTTTACCTGACCCACTATTTTACTGTGCCCTTGCAAACTGCAAATTCTCATAATATTCCTTACGTGACATTTGGATTTTCCTAACTGAGAATATCTTGTGAGGGGAAAACTTCTGACTTCTCTACTTGTTTCCATTTATTGTTTTGTGTGAGTACATGTAGTTTGTATTAAGTTATTTATGTTTCTGCATTTCAGGCACCAAATTCAAATAGAAATCAAAGCCAGTAAGCAGACTGACTTCTGTATTCATGGCCTGCGAGGATGTTTTATGTAGGAAAATAAAGCCCACTGATCACTGATCAGACTTGCTATATTATTATCTCCAAGAACTATGTCACAAGGCACCCAAGTTGTGAAGACATCCTCTGTCTTTGCAATGAGCTATCGTCATAGCTTGCCGGACAAGCCATTTTGTTGGCAATGAGATCATCATATGCAGCAAGGTATGAGACGGAG
>NW_019091363.1:768123-798750 GCF_001949145.1 Acanthaster planci
TTGGACATGTTGGGGGGGTACCCCTTGGTCTCATTTCTTGCTGGGCATAGAGATCATGGTTTTGGCACCATGCGATGGTGGTATAATGACTCCATAGCACTTCTGTGCAGAGTCTGTCATACGTCATTATGGTTGTACAAGCACCCTTGTCTTTCCTTTGATAATATGAGGATGTCTCTACAACTTGGGTGCCTTGTGACATAGTTCTCGGAGAAAATCCATGTTGTTGAACTTCAAATTTGGAGAACAGGGATGCAAGCACACTACAACCCCCTGGTAACAGTCCCTGATAGTAAATTTTCATTTGACTACAAGTTACATCAGTTGTAACAGCCAATCCGACGCATTCCTATTTCAATGTATTATCTAATGGTGAGCAAATTTGTTCTTTTGCACAAGCACACTTAAACAGGTTGGGGCCACTCTTTTTCGAAAACGATTACTTCTATTCACTATCAATGTGACTGGCTCACTGCAAAGATGTCTATGTTTGCCCAAATTTTGAAGCAACATCCAAGAACTTAGGCCCAGTTACATCAACGCCTCATAAGCACCCCTTTTGACTACGGCAGTTTGTTTTCTGAGGCTCCTGGAAACTTTCTCACAATGTTTGCAGCATCCACTAACAGCAATACTTCTCTGTGAACTTTTCTCTGGTGAGGGGCTTAGTTTACCATGGCAACCCACGCAGATAAGCAAATTCTGGCCGGGACACTTTTTTGTATTCTTGGAAGCACGCAACTTCAGCCATTGGCGAAACTGCTGGTCCTAATGGACAAGGGCCAGGGATAGCTCGACAGATTTTTCATCCTAACGCCAGAGTGCTACTGTCCAACCCCCCAACGATGACTGGAATCCCAGCAGTACATCAGTCAACCACGCATCTCATCTGTTATCGATTTCATCTCTGCTGTCTTTGACTTGTACATCAATCCAACAACTGATGTTAAATGACTTTGTCTATGTATAATGAAGCCATCAGAACCGGCAGTGTGCGAGTACAGTACAGTACCTCCCAAATCAAAGAAAATCGAAGAAGTCCAGAGACTGTCCCTCAGCCTTCATGTGATCAATCACGTACTTAATTATCTATTTAGTGGCAATGACCTGAGCATGCCATCTTCAGAAATCACTCACAATACTCTAGAAAGGGCTTTACGCTTGACATCTTACTGTGACATGCAAAAATACATCATGCTTGAGGTAAGCCATTATTGCTTTTTTCTTCCTTCATATATACCTCCATGTACATGCACATGTATTTTATTCCACAACTGCACATCTCGACATGAGTTAATGGGGAGAAAATTGAAGGGCCTCGTATTTGCATAAGCCTTTAACAGCTGTGATGTTTTATTTATGTGATTATTGAGCACAGCCTCCGACTCATATCCCACACCACCATCACATACGCATTACCCTAGTGTGACATTACACCTAAATGTACATGTATTTCAATGCTACATAGGCCAAATTATTTGTGTTGGTTAACTTCATGTGGTTAGGTGTTTTACTCAATACTCATACTTGACAACTTCATGTACCATGGCTGCTTTTACTGACGTCTCCAATTTTGTTTCCTTTGACGACTTCAAAATATTTGAGCATAAATGCAGGCAATTCACGGCTTCAGTTAAGTGACAAAAGATGGCAATTGTTTGCTCTCATAAACGATGATGTCTTCGTGGCCCTCTAAGTATTTGAAGATGTGGGACAAACGTCTGTCTGATTCTTCCACATTTCAACTACATGTATTTCCATTTCTTGTTAGGAATGGTTGCCCTCCCCACATTACATGAGCCTGTGAAGAGATCATCACGTCGCAATACTGGAAGCAAACTTGCTTACAGAAACAATTGAGCCAACTAAAGTTCATTCTACGGAATTATCAATTCAGCAACCATTGGGTTCTACTTTGATGTATACACGCACAGATACATATCGGGCAAACCCTGCTCAACATAATTTCCCTATTCGTGAATGTACAACTTTCTTTTCATTAATAATTCATCTCGGTGACTTTGCATAATACATTGGACCCTGAGCAATGCTAAGAAATCAAGTGGGAAATCTGCTTTTTTGGGGGGGAACCAGTCTTTACCTCTTGAGCATTCATTCAAGGAGCCACCTCCTCACGAACGGTGACGTCATCTTGCCAATTCGTCAGTGGCCCTCGAAGTATTCAAAGATGTGGGGAAAACCTCTGTCTTATTCTTCCGCATGTTTAAAATTAATTAACCTATTCCAAGTTGCCATTTCAACTTTAATTATTGTGCATTACATGCATTTCCTTTCTTTCATTGGTGGTAATAAAGTAAAAACTTGTACTATACACATGTACATGCACAGTTGCTGTCATACATGTACAATGTACTTTGTGCCAATGTTTATTCAGTCGATGTTTGTTTTCCCTATGTGAAACATGGAACAGTTCATTTATCTATTTCGTCATGCATACACCAGGGTACTCGGTTAGGACTTAGAATTTTTTCGCCCTCTTCCCGTTCACTTTGTGCACAAATCCCCAAACCCCATTTTACTATAGAAAATATGGCACCCTCTCAGGCCACGTTGCCACCTACAGGTAGCCACCAACCGGGTACTAGATTTGGACTTTTTCCACCTTCTTCCTGGAGTCACTCCCATCCGACGTGATATTGTAGCCAGTGATTTTAGGGGGTACATTCGCGCGTGGCACTGCATTCTACAGTTATATGTACTCCCCGATATCAGCTGAATCCTCACACCCCTAAATTAGCATCCACTCACTACAGTGTGTCATTTTAATCACTGACAAAAATAGTGCCCTCTTTGGGCCACGTCATTCTTATTCCCCTCGTATCCCAGTAGCCTCTAACCAGGTGCTTGGTTACAACTTGAATGTGAGTTCCCATTGGCTTTGTGCATATGACAGGTGAGCCCAAGGAATGTACCTGCTCATTTACACTGTCCAGACAAATCCTTCCTCTTGGTAACTTATCTCAATTCCAATTCATATACACAGCCACCAGCAGAATGCTTTGCTTTGTACTTGTAAATGTGGCTTATTATTTAGTGGCAGGGTATTCTGCAATTACTTCAAATTTAGCAACACCAGACAAAGTTTTATGCCGGCAAAACAAAACAGGTATTCCTTACCACTTGCATTTGGAAGTTACATGAATACATACATCACCACACTTCATGTCTGCATGCTTCTCTTGTTCTTCTAACTCAAGCTGGTCCTTGCCATTCTTTGCATGAGACAGGTATCGAGAGCTGGGGGGGGAACCCAACAACACAAACTCTGACTGTTAATAACTCAGGTCAAATGCGAAGTCAACATTGCATTTGTTCAAGGTTTGCATAAAGAAAGGCACATATTTCAGTCCTTACAACATGGAGGCAAACAGGAAGGTAACTAAGGCAAGCCAGAATTCGAAGCTGTTATCGGTTGGCTGGGAAATTTGTGAAGTGATTATTGGGTACTCAATTCCTGGAGGAATCAATTGCTGACCAAAGAACTTGGTATGTATTCCTGGTCTCCACTTATATACCAAACCCTGCGGCCAAAGCCACAGTGAAAAGTCCTTTAGACATTGCACACTGTAGTTTATCTTGGTATAACCAGGGATGAGATTCTAAGAAAATGAAAAAAGGGGAAATTTGCGAGTGCGCAGCGCGAAGACCTTTACGGCACGGGGTCCTGGGTCCTGCTTAAGGGCCCCCAGGAAAATTTTCAACTTTTCCTCCCAATTTTAGCCTTGTTTCATATCTGTGTGAGCACGTTGACCGTGTGTACCTAAACTACACATGAACGTATGGCATCGCATGGCACAACACAGCGCTTTGAGGTTGATGATTTTGAAGCACTTAGGACAAAATAAAAATGATGTGACACATGGAAGGTAAGCAATGAGAAATGCAATTTTATTTTTTATCTATTTCATTTTATCATATTTGATACCTGGAAGTCGAAAATCATCTTGATGAAATGGGTTGCAAAAGTTTAAAATATCAGAATTTCTAAGCTGACTATCAACAGTATCAGACACTCCAAAAAGGAGGAATTTATTTGCAAAAGCGGATTTTCAAAGTCCCCAAAGTGGAAATCTGCCAAAAAAGCGGAAGAATCTCATCTCTGTTTAACAAAAACTTTGTATTATCCGGAATGAAACAAATGAAAGACAATGGACTGGAAATTAAAACTTCCTTGTTGTAAGCAGAATGTAAAAGTAACAGCGCTGTTATTAACATGGTTCATACATGTATGCATTCATTCTGACATACTTCGTGACAGGGCGAGATAATGAATGTTGGGATGACAACAGGCCTCAGCAGGTGTTTGGAGTTTGGCTTTATGAAGTCAATTGATTAATCAGCACTAAAAGCACGAGACCAGCTCGTATCCAATGACATGAAAATTGCATAACTATGCTATCAAATGCAGAGACCTTTCTCCCATTGAATACTACAGCACGTTATGTTTTTGGGACCTGGGTGTCCTTTTATTGAATGCTGCGGCCCCTCAGTGCAATTCCACTTATGCATCAATCCTCACCTTTCTCCAGACATGATGTTCATTATTACATGTCAGTGCACTGTCTTGTTACGTCCTGACTTCATCAATCCTGTCACCTCCATCTGTGATCCATGATGTTCCTGTGGCTCAGGGCGAGGAAGAAACTGAAATTCCAACAAGTCAACTTACTCATTAACTTTTGACAGGTTAAATTGGGGGTGAAATAACTTATTCCATGGTAGTCTCCAGAAGTTAAAAAAAGATTTGGAAAATCAAATAACCCTGAAAATTAAGGGGTTTATCTTTCACTCATAGACAGCACAACCAAAGTTGTGCAAATGTGGAGAATATGCCAAAAAAAAAGTAAACCAAGAAAATTTGAAGACCTGTTTGAATCACCAGTATAAAGCATGTAGAGAAATCTGCAAAGATGACAGTACCCCAACATCAGGGGACTTGGTCAGAGAAATGTTGGCCAGTTTCAGGAATATTAGTCATGTGACTATGGCAGCAACCGGACTGAATGATCTCTCAAAACAGTTATTTTTTGGGGGGGTCTGCGAAGTGAACTACATGTAGACTTACTGGCATGTTCATGGAGCTTGTAGTCCCTACATACACGTACATGTAGGGTTGGATTTATCATACGAACCAACTCTACATGTATATGTTTCACCCATTTCACTTTGCCCATTTACTACTTCGCACCCAACTATGTGTACTTCCCCCCACCCCTTTCCCATTTTGCCTACACACAGGCACCACTTCACACATGTATGTGCTCTACTGGTACTCTTTAAGACTTTAAAAATAATTACAGACTTGAAACGTGAAAAAGGCCTCAATCAAAATGCCTCACCCCACCAAAATAATGCCTGTCACCAAGTGAAAAGTATCTTTCCATGCATTTACGATCTACGTGTATAAACACAGCAGAATTTTAGTTCTCCACGGAAGTAAAACAATATCATAATACATGTACCTGTATTCTTACGGCTAGCATTTACATGTACACGAGTGTTGGGTTGGGTGTGATCAGTCGATCTGCATGATCATGCATTTGCACTGCACTATCAGTCAATCCTGTACGAAATCGTCAACTTTACTTTCCTTTTTTTTTAAAAAACAATTCTCCACTACGGCAAATTAGAAAGAAAAAACGATCAGATGAGAGAGGAGTTACCAGTAAATTATGCAATAAAACTGACAGACTGCTAAGGTCGAGCCGTCACACACACTGAATGATTGAGCCCAACACATCATATATCGGAGTTCAAAGTAACATACATGTATATTTTTTAGCAGCCTATTTGTATGTAATATAAAATTACTGAAATTTGCAGCATAAAGTGTTAACATTATAATGAAGGCTTAGCTACATGTAGTAGACTACAGGTACCAGCCTGGTACTCTTCATAGACATAAAGTAACACATTGTACATATGTACTTGTACATGTGTGAAGCGGCAAGTGGGTGAAGTTGCCATTTGGGCAAATCAGTAATTGGGTGAGTGGTTGTGGGTGAAGTGGTACGTGTAAATAGACAAAGTGGTCTGGTGGTGAATGGAAGCGAATCTATTCACACTAGCCCTTTTCAAACTACATGTACTCTGGACTTACCCGGGTAGACACTTACCCAGAGAACTGGTTTCACACTACAACTGGTCTACAATCTACATGCACTGGTAGCAGTGTTTGACCATGGTGACACTGCCATCTACACATCTACCCCTCCCCCACACGTCAGCGATAGGACCTAGGGGAAAAAAGGTACAACACTTCTCTTTCAGCTACATCCCTGACATCAATTTTTTGGTACAGAGATAATTTGCACTTAGGGCAGTTTCATGGGAAAGGTTGCAAAATGAAAAATTGGATAAAGATGCTTTTTTTGATAGGGAAAGTTTGATGGAACTGAATGCTTTTTGTCTCACATGGAGTTTTACATTGTTGCAATCTCAAAAAAATTGTCAAGGCCTTATGCATTACGGTTCTCAAGATACAAACTAAAACAGGTGCTAAAACACAAGATTAGGAGTCTCATTCAAATTTTCCAGAAACTGCAATTAAGTGTATGAATAAAGGTAATAGAAACATGGTTTATTGATATAACAAGTTTCATTTCTGACCCCTCATGAGACTTTTTTGCAACCTTTCCCGTGAAACTGCCCCTTGACAGGCCTACACAAAGCATATGTGTACATGTAGGCCTACAAGGTTGACTTGTAAATTTAATGCAGCACGGGCCCGTTTTATTTAAACTACAATTTCAGTGACACTGGGTACTGCTCAGTACTACTGAGTTGAGATGCAATGTACAGTACATTGTGCAGAATTGTTCCTGAAGTTTTAATAAGGCCCTATAGGCTAGCCTACCGTAGAGCTGTATGAGCCTACACAGAGGGCTGCAAACATGATAAATACCTCCATTTGAAATTTGTCCTATATCTATTACATGTACAGCCCTACTTGGACTCTATGCGAAAACATTTGAAGTTGAAAACTCTAAAATTTGAGACAGTTTTCATGACCCAAAATATTTTTTGAAAATCCAATTTTACATATTTTTTAGTATTTCTGAGAGTTTGGCCATTCATCACATCAAGGTAAACTTTTACCGAAATCAATCATCAAAATACTGACAGTTGGTTTGAGTCACAACAAAACTGACTACTGATAGGGCCTACAGTGCAGTACAGTGAGTGTTGTCAACTCAATTCAGGAGTTTCAGGTCTTTTTACCTTTTTGTAATATTTATAGAAATGTATCATGAAAACTGCGAAAGAATTCCATATGGACACTGCTTGAAATCCTGTGCACAACCCTATGAGACTAATCTTAACAAGTTTAAGTGTTTTCTGAGTGAATCCCTCAATTTTGCACTGTTAAATTTGGCTCTTTAGGACATTTATTGATTTCAGATGGCTAATGGGTCACTGCAGGAGAAAAATTAGTGGCGTCCAAACAGAATTCTTTCCGAGCACTGCATGTTACACAATCATGAAATCATGAAATAGCTGTCAGTATTTTGAAAATGCTAACAGTTAAAACAGGTGCTTTCACAGAGCTCCCTTTAAATTTAGAGGTAAAGGAGTTAGGGTCGTGATTGTATTCATATACAGTTGATCGACCAGACAGGCATTTTCTCACCTGGGCCTTCCACTGCTTGGTGCGTAAAGGAGTCAGGATCAAATGCAATCAAAATTTATCCGTTGATAAATTCACGTACGAAGTTTACTGTTTTGTGGTGGCAATAAATTTCTTTTAAAAGGTAAGTTCCCTTCAAATAGCAGCCTGCACTTAGACTAGTTTGAGGGGTAGTATACCCCCAGAACAGTGGGGTTCTTCATCCGCCATGCTCCTTCCTGAGAGCGTGGTGGACAGCGAACCCCTCAGTTCTGGGGGTAAGGGGCAGGGTCAACATTCTAGCTAAATTTCAGCTCATAAAACCCTCGCCTAATGCCTTTGTAGTGGATGTCAAGTGATGTCAGGAAGAAGAAAGAGGCCTGTGTTGCCTATCCCAAGTCAGGCATGTCAGGGCCTAGTATCGACAGAGGAGTACACAAAGGCCGTGTTTACAGGTCTACAATGTGGCCCGGCTGCTTCAACCATGTCAACTTTCACTTGGCTTTCCTCAAAGTGTTGCTCAACCCTCTTGCTGAAAGAAAATTTCCAATTCATTTGGTTGAATACTGGTACTTTAATATTCAAAATACAGGCTTTTGAGTCTAAATAAATAATTTTAGTGTCATGAAATTTTGTCTGGAATTCGAAAACGGCTGTGATGATGGTGTCCAGACATTGGGCAAGAATTCAGCTGACATGGCCGAGTGTTGCCTAACGTGGCACCCTCAAAAAAATCTCAGAAAACCCCACATAAACACCTACCATAAGAAGTTTTTCAAAGTTAATAAGTTAACTTCTAATTAACGTTGGTGACCGTATAATATGGCAGGCTAGTCGCCAGACCGGACTTAAAAAGGTGGCAAAAATTAGGGACCTGGCAAATACATGGTGATGAATGTTTATTATTACAGAAAGAGTTCCACACATACCTGTTAAAAATGTGTTTATGTGCCTACTTTTTATGTACTAAGGCCTAGGCCTATCATGTTTATGGGAGTTTTGGGCCCTAAATGTATTTAGCATGCTTATGGGAGTTTGTATATTATGAGCATGGAGGAAGGAAAACACAAACCTTACACGTTACAGTTCCGCGTAAAATAGAGATTTTAGAATCAGAAGATTGGGCATTTGATAAAATTTCACTTCTAATGAAAACCAAGGTAAGTATACTTGGGCCTACTGCCTGGCTCCATCAAGTTCACCAACACAAACAAGGCACTTGGGACGAAAATTCGAAGTGCGTCACGTTACCACGCCACGTTTTTACGCTAGCCTAATGGTTTTTGAAATTCGAATGGAGCCGGACTGATCAGGGTACCGATCAAATCTGCCCTGAAAATGCAATTTAGACTGATCCATACCTCTCTTAAACTTCTGACCCATGTTTAAAGACCGTGCAACCAACTATTTTTGAAAAAATCGGAGTCTTTTACTTACCACCCACTTGAATAATTCGAGCCCCGCGGCTTCGCATGCATATGACACTGCGCGTGCGCTGGGCGTTTGATGGCCCCAATCACCGTATCGACTCGACCATTTTTAGAGGCGGGCGGTGGATTGAATTTTTTATTTGTCTTTTTGTTTTAAAACCCGTTTCAGAATTGCCCACTGGAGAAGCCACTCATGCAAATAAAACAAGCAAGTACATCAGCATTCGTATCATCGTATAAATCATGTATGTTTAATCATGGTTTAATTCATAGATTCTGCAATTTAAAGTACAAGGTCAATTCCAAATTTTGTCAAATGGGCTTACAACTAGTGCTATTTGTGAATTCCTTCTTGTTTCTTCATTTACATTTACATACACCTCTGTGTATGTGAAGCACTGAAGTAAGACTTGAAAAAAGAAATGTTACAGGTTTTCCCAGCAAATTTCAGTCGAAAATTCATGCACTTTTTCCTTAATACGGTCTGTCAAAAACTTTCAACTGAAAGGTGAAAAAAAAATCAAACGAAACAAAACTGGGCCACGAAATTGAGGAACGGGCTACGATTTTAACATTAAAACAAACTTGTCTTTTGTCTCCTTGAAAGCATATTATTCACATTGTTTACTTCTGTGAATATACATATTTCATATTAAAATACGAATCAGGAAGTACATACCAAAGACAACCAAAGGGTATTAATCATTTCTCTGTACATTTATTTAAATATTACATATTCACTTGACTTGTTTTTTCTTTCAAAGAAAACCCCAAATTGATGTAACATCAGGAAGCATGTAATGAATTGAAAATGCTGGAATTGAATTCTCAATCAATCTCTTTCCCAGGCTTCCAAAAATTTGAATGAACCCAATGACTAAGTGAATTTGAATCGACTTGTTTAACAAATGACAGCTAAAATAATGAAAACAAAATGACACTTTTGATGTTGGAATGTGAATAAAGAAGGGCATGCAATCTGAAATGAACTGGAATGAAACTAATTTTTTTGGAAACTTTGGCTGGGAAAACCTATATTTTAGACCTGTAAACTAAGATCGTTCATTCTTGAAAGAGCATAATATTATATCAAAGAATGACTGCCTTAAGTGACCTTCTGAATAGCTGAAAATGTTACTTTACTCTGGTGGGACATGATCCAACAGCCTTCCACAGACAAGTACAGATGTCATGACCCATTCATTCACCAAGGCTGGGGGGGGGGTGAGCAGTCAAATTATGTAAGCTGTAATAGCCTATTCAATGGAAAGCTACAGCCAAAAATTCACTCGCAAACGGTTACCTTGGCAACACACCAAGTCATTCTGTCCAGCCCACTTTTCATGCAAGCAACAACTGCATCTCCCAAATGCCACACGTACTGCGTACTCCAGGCACGTATCATACAAAGCGAAGGATGTGAGACTTTGGTCAGACACTGGGTTGCAAAACTGTTTCTGTGGCTATATAAACTGAAACACCACAGATTGTGGTAACGGTCAAACAATGCACCGGTTAGCCAGGGGCCATGTGGTTGAGTCCAGAGCTAGATATCAGAACCAGGTATCCGAGCATGCATTACAGATGATGCCAGAAACTGGTTCTGAATATGGAAGCGGGTACCCACTGCCATGAACAATTTTATAATATGTGGTAACTTTCCAAACAAACAAAATGAAATGCTTTAAAAGGAAAATTTCAAACTGAAAAACTAGACTACTGCATATTTCAAGTTTACTTGTACATCTATGTCCAAGCTTGACGATGAACGACTTGAGTCGGATAGAATTAGAATTTTCAGTCTGAATGCCTATGTTGAACATTGTTTTTTATGCTCTATGCATGTTGGGGTTGGGGTCTTCAGTGGGTTCCCAAGTTTCACCTCAATGGGTACCTATCCGATTTCTGCACAACCCATGAATGTACACCACTCTTTCTGTACTAATGCATTAAGCCAGCATAAAGGGACTACAATCCTTTGATACTCTTGTCTGTCTCTTGAAACTCATCACTGTGACTTAGGATTAATCATTAAGTTAGCCTCAGACAAAGGAAAAACATTTTAGGATGGACTCTTCACAATGACCCTCTCCCAGAATGATTTTGTTGATGCCTTATCAGTCTTTCTTGGCGAGCTGCTTAATACTCTGCTCTTGCTGTCGGCACTTCCTGAGACGAGTATCTTGCCGTCTTATCATGACAGCTATATCTAGTTGAAAAATTGATGCCAAATATAAGACAGGTTTAATACAATCTGGAGACAAATGACATGAAATATATATGCTTCACCATCAGAACAGCATGAATGTCTTTTTGGGAAGAAAGCATGAACGACTTCTAAATTGGCCAAGTGCCCAGTCTTGCCTGTACTTGTTCATACAATTCAGTGCAACTTCAATATCTTGTGGTCAAGTGCTTGTCAGAATCCACTGGCTGAGACAGTCTGAAACCAGACTAGATGTCTATTTGAGCATACATCTGAAAGGTATGCAGTAGCTCCTGGAAATACCTATGTCTAATGATGCCAGAGGCTAGTGGCTATGGCTGTTTGTAATTCCCAGCTGCAAGCCAGTCCATTAAGGCACGGTCTGATATTCGTTTGAGTGAACTCTTAATTTTATTATCAACATGTTACTAATAATTGTCAAACTTACATCAATTTCTATTAATGTTATTTGACCATGATTCCCTAGAATTGTATGAAATAACTATTTCATTGTCAGAACTGTGTAAAAAATGAATCATCTACATGAAACTATACTGACAGTAGTTAGGACAATATACTGGAGCTGCATCAATTCAACGCAAAACACAGGATGCCAAAGTGAACTCTCATTTCATGTTTACCTTTGTTTTCTTTCTGCAGATGTCCACCCATTTTACTCAGTCCCTGCAACTTGTCCTGAAGACGCTTAAGTCGTTCATTTTGGATCCTCAAATCTACACCTTCTTCACCTTCAATAGTACCCAAAAATGGGGCAATATCACTTTTTTGGCTGACAGAAATAGGTTGCTTGCATACAGTTGCTAAATTCATACAGAGTGTGTTATATAGCATAACACTAGAAGAGAGAGACTGGATATGGTTGATTCTCTCTTTAGAATTTCAGAATTGAAAGACTGCTAGAATTATTTTCCAAAAGGTAACTCGCATTTGCTTGTATCTTCGACCATCAGGTGCACGGCTATGCAAAATAAATCTACCAACAGCTGTAATGAAATACAGATTATATTCACATAGGCTTAGTGTGGCCCAAAAATAGTGGAAGGAAAAGACTAGCTATATTCAGTATAAAACTGGTCAACAGCGCACATCACTGACATGGCATCTAAGCTTTATGGTGCTTTTGTATTTAATCTTATTTGCTTTTGGCAATCCAAAGCTATACACGTACCTCAGTAAACGCAAGCACTTTCTAATCTGATCATTAGACCAAAGTGAAATAACCCAGCGCATATTTCACCCTTCCAGTTTGATTTCAAAGGAGATGCTGACAGTGCAAAACCCTGAATTATGTTGCAGAACTTTTTTTCTGACAACTTGCCAAACCCTCAGTTTAGAGTGCCCGTGTTTACTGGAGCATATCTTCAGACCACCAAAAGCAAACAAGCTAAAATAAATTGCATCATCAAGCTACTGAGTCCTCTTTCAAACCTGCAAGTTAAAAATACTTCTAGCTGACATTTTAAATGGACTGAATTTGCTTATGCAATTTTTGGGGGAAGGACACACTGTATGATAAGGAGATTACTAAACCACACAGTGAGGGCCTTTTATGTCACAGAAACTGTGCCTTAATGTGACTGGATACCGAATGGATATTGTGAAAAAGTGAAAGAGCATGTAAATCCAACAGCAATATCTGCAAACATAAAAAGTATCATAAATTGATTCCGGTGCTCTTTGACATGTTTAAATGCAGTTGGGCAAAGACAAATCTGAAGGTTGAGAGAAGTACAATTCGAAAGGTGTTTTCATGAATGAAATTCTATTCTAATTTTTTGCACAATGGGAGGAACTTACTTATTAATGATGACCCAAGATCACCGTGAAAGGTGCTGCCAGCCTTGTCAAAATCAGGACTAAGGTCTGGTGTCCTGTTTCTCTCTGGTGTATCAAACACAGTAACTCTGTGAGAGCCTGACTGATGACTGTTATTGTGAAAGATGTTACTGTGGACGTCCTCAAGCATGTGAGGGCTGACACCCAGCAGGCTAGCGACAGGAGACCGAGGTCTGAGCAGGAAGTCTGGCTCTGGGGTGGTCCGGGGACTGTCCCGTGCCGCTGGAACCGAGGACAGGAGGCTCAAGTCCTCAGTTTTCGGTTCTCGATCTTCCTTCACCGGGGACGAAGTTAACAGTGGTGCTGTCATACCTGGTGAGAGACGTGAGAGAAATTAGACTCTTACTTAAAGTTGTGGCTGCAGCAGATACTGTGAATAATGTGTTGCTATGGTAGCCGCTGTCTAACTGCTGCAGCTGTTTCCTATAGACATGTGTGCTAGGACAAGCCACAGCCAGTTACATCGACTTCAGGTATGACCTTACAATAGGTGCCTGAATTACTCTGATCAGGTCCAAGTGTCTGGGCCTTGATAAGGAAGGGCAACGAAAAGTGAACCAAGGAGTCTATCCTCCCTGTCCAGAGTGGTACCTTTTTGTGGTAGTGTGTTGTCTGCATAACAGTAGGATGTTAGCACCCACACTTTCCTCACGATCATTGTGATCAGCGAGTGTTCCCTTGTATGTCAGTGAAACCAGCGTGCATTTTGCACTAAAAATCTACTGGAATACATAACACTGAGTTGCGGTGCCTACTACATGTATTGGATATTCTAACTTGCACAAAACAAAGCACTGGAGTATACGAATTCCAATGTTCAACCTACCTGGCTTTCCCTGCCTCGTCATGGGTGTCGTGCTGTACCCCGATTCTTTTGTGTTCGTCTCTTTTGGTTCTTGTAATGTGCTGAAAAATTCAAGGTTGAAACAAAAGATTGAAAATTGGTTGATTTTTTCACATGCAAAACAGACTGCACAATAAAGTCATATTTCATCAGGGTATAAAATTGCATCTACAATTACAACACGAGTGTGTCTTGCATGGGTGTTTCAGGCTGAAAATTTTCCTCTTGGGGCGTGGAAAAACTTCACAACAGTTTATGGCCTTCCTTAACCCTAACTGCTAAGACATTTATCCCTATTGCACCACTTCGCACAGTTTGGAGGACCGCATACCTTGAACTTGCCGTCTATACATTGCATTTTAAGTTAACAATAGTCGCTGAAATTAACCATCCTTAATTGTACAAAAGCCTACCTGTTGAGTTTGGTAAAACTGAAATGATTAGGGCGAAAAAACGTATTAGTCACCTTTTATTTATAACTGGACAGGTTGGACTAGCTGATGAATTGGTGGGAGAACTCTCTTTTGTTGACCGATTTGCAGTTCTTGGAATGTTTGGTTGACCAGACACAATGCCGTACATCTCAAGGAGAAGGGACCTCAGTTCTTCATCTGTCAGAAGCTTGGATAATTCTTTTTTAGGCCCTGAACTTGTCCGAGTTTCTTTGATTTGGGAGGTAAGTTTGTCTCTCTCCACTGTAGCAGTGGGAACTATGGCGGTGGAATGCCCCACAGACTGGGGCAAGTCTTTCTGTAAATTCGTCGGACTGGAATGAAGCTTTGTTGTGACGACTTTTGTGCGAGTTTCGTTACTGGCCGATCCTTTTGTGGAATCTGCTTTTGTCTTGTTTGAGAGCTTGTAGTCTCTGACACTGGTTTCCGTGTTGAGTTTCCGTCTGTTTTGGTTCATAACAACAGCGATAGTAGCTCTGTTTGTTGATCTGGTGGTTTGTTGAGGTGGAGACTTTCTTGGACTCAGTTTGGACGGAATACTTGCTGAAGGACTGGGGCGAGTTACTGCTCTCTGGAGTTCCTGATCAGAAAGAATTGGAATTGATGCGAAGATTTACAGGTTAGGAATTTTGGTTAAAGGGAAAACCTGACAAAATGAATTGGATCTGCCCTCTGAAATGAACTTAACTGAAGCAAAACTCTTCTTTCTGAGAGAGAAACAAACATGAAACATATCCTTTACACTGCCCTTGATTATATTGTAGAGCATTCCTAGTTTAAAAACGTCCATGCCATGATGACAGGAAGGCTGGCACTGAAAAATGGGGGATTTACCACTTTGATTCTAAGGCTAGGTCTAAATTACTTGGCTTCAGCTTGAAATGACACATGTGCTTATAGAAGCCTTAGCCCAGTGACTTCATCTACTTGGTATTTCCCATAGGCTCATTTGCAGCCATAGCCATCAATTCGGCTTGACCATGGTAGTAACTGCATTATTTTGCAGTCCGTGGTCGTGTCATGACATATTTCTTTGTCCTTGTCCAAGTCATAAATCAAGGGTAGTTGAATACTTTTAAACTAATATGAACGATGGCAGGAATAAACAATCATAGGAATTACTATCACGTCTTGATAAGGCATAAAAAGAAGTGTAGTTAATTATGTACAAATGTCATAACTCTACACATGTATGTTAACAATGTTTAATCTTTGATTCGATCTGGTACCAACCTTGATCTCCAGCTGGTGCTTGAGTTTCAGCCTCACTATGTCTTGTTCCAGCCTCTCTATGACTGTCCGACATTCACTATGCTTTTTAGAAGCCTAAGAATAAATGTGAGTAGTCCTGACAGTGAAAACCAACTAGTTAAGCTGTACAGCCAGTGTCTATCCCGAAACTCTTTGACAAGTTTATACACCAACAGCTAAGAGTTATATAGGATGAGATCTGCCTCCCCCAAATCATTTGTTTTTTTAGCCTAAAACTCAACCATTGTGGGCTGTATGAGTCAGTTGAGAAAAAGTGGGTTAGTGCATGCAAATAGATATTTCATAATGCCCCCATCACACCCTGATGATGACCAGGAAGACCCCGCTAAGTTGTAAAATTTCATTAAAATGTGGCTAGAAGAGGATGAAAATAGGAATATAGGGTGAAAACCTTTGCTTACAAGATCATACTGGGTGGTCACATGACTTTTGACAAATGTCCTTGGGCGTTACTCTGGGTTTGAATGAAATATTTCAATAAAACAGAGCGTGTTGCAGACTATTTTACTTGTACAACTAGTTTTTGGCCAATGTACTCAAAATTTCATATCAACTATTTTATTATTTATCTTTTCAACTTACGAAAGCTTTAGTGTAAGTTTCTATGAGGACATCACAGTACTGACATAATGAATCAGTCCTCACCTTTTTCAGAGATGCCTCCAATTTAGCTACCACTGAGCTCTGCTCTAACCTCTTGGCATTTTCGTTCTCTTGTTCCTTCACCAAGTTCTCATTGTTCTTGGTCAATTCCGACACCTGGACCTTATAGCGGTCTCGTTCAACAACCAATGCTGATTTCTCCTGATAATTAGGATAGCCAGTAAAAAAGATAATACCATAGGCCAATGTTGTGTTTGAGTCCATCACAAGTCTCTGTAAGTCCATCACAAGTCCGACACAAGTCATTCAGTCTTTAGCCAATTCACAAGCTATTCAAATGAGCTGTGACAAAAGCATCCTTTTGTCATCACCCTGTTACTTATGACTGGCCCAGTGAAGGGACTTGTGAAAGGACTTGTGATGGACTCGAATACAACACTACCATAGGCCATACATCAACACCCTGATGAACGTGCCACTGAGTATGCTTGTCTACTGAGTTACAGGTGCTCAACATAAAGTCATTCGCTTTTCAAAAGTTCCATATAGAGGCTTCTGTAGTGGCCATTTTGCAGGGCAGTTCTTTCGTTCCACCGGGAAACCTCCTTTGTGCATACATGTACCTCATTGAACAAACACAATGGCCTGCAAGATGGCAGCCATGCAAAACCTCTATTAGTGCAAGCACTCACTACTTAAAATAAGCATAATATCTCAAACTAGAACAGGGCCCAGTTTATGGCTCTGATAACCACTCTCTGTTTAAGACAACTGCTCCATGTCACTTGCGAGGAAATTTAGTGTCTTTAGTTGTATCAGCATTTAAACCTCACAGGATAAACACAGGAAAACAAGCCAAAATTACTACTTACTTGAAATACACCATGCACTAGGACAATAGCAGAAACTGTCAACACTGTAAGTATGCATGTTTACAGCTGAGGGCGTATTTTGGCCCACAGAAGCCAATAAGTTCCTCCTTACCTTTCGGAGTACGTCCAGACACTCATTCAACCAGTGAATTTCGCTCTGCAGCATGTCTATCTCACTGCGCTTGGCAGTGACTTGCCTCTGCATGCTCTCAGCAACTCGGACAGCTGCACAGCAAAAGAATGAAGACAGAAGAGAGAATCATAGCCCAAAAAACCCTCCCTGATCATTGATGACGGCTGCCATTTCCCACATTTGCAGCCAGTGGGGACAAAGGGAAGATGTGACCTCTTGTAAGTCCAAATTTTCTTCAATAATTTTTTGGGACTACCTCATTTTTCCTCCACCCAAAAGTGTGTGAAAAGACCCCCAAATTTGCCTCACCTCTAGGGAAAACCACTCAAGTTACATAAAGAAATCCTCATATTTCCTCCATTCCCCCTCAAAAAAAGATTTCGCCCCTACTTAATTTGGTTCTGGATCTGCCCTTGAAGGTGGAATGTTGCGCAAAGCCCCACTGATTGATTTCCCCACCGACCTTTGCCATCTATGGCTGCTGTAGCCTTGATCGTCTTGTGTACAGTCTGTAACTCTCTCTGCAATCCCTGTATCTTGGTCTTGTATCTGCTAACGTCTCGCCGGTGATTCTCTTCCATCTCAAGCAGGTTGGCCTTTAGCTTCTCCCCCTCAACGGACATCAGGTCCATCTGGCGGAGACACAGGGTAAAATTTATCTTTTGAAGCAGACACACTGCTCTTGCTAAATTATCGGACAGGGCAGTAAAACTGAACAACAAATCAAGTCACAATTCTTATACAGTCATGTTTGTCACTGTAAACTTCAAATGAAAGGCAAGCATGTGATGCACTGCTAAAAAAATGATGAATAAATAACCTGGCTAAGCAAAATGCACTGACTTTAGACACAGTAGTTTTTGAACATAGTTGAAAGAGAAAGTGGGGAAAAACTACACAAGGCCAGTTCACTCAGTATGAAAGACGTGCAAGCAAGAATTTGGCAAAATACCTGTGCTATGAATTCATGAAAGTTAAATACATGTCAACTGTGGCGTAATGTCATTGCATATAATTCAGGACAGCAGGTTGGCATTTGTTTTGGTACCAAGTAAAAATTACCCTCAAAGGGGTTGGCTGTGCCTTGTCCATCCAAATTCAGCAGCCACGTGAGCTAGGAACCAAAGATAGCTTAAAATAGACCGATTGCACCCTCTAAGTCGCATGACCTATAGTGGGTATCAAATATCAACAAACACAATGTCCACCAAAGCAAAGTGCTTAAGTATCATTTACCAAAAATAAAGCCGACGGGTACCGTACTCAGACTACTGATATGCTGGGTACTATACCATAACTTGGCTGTATTGTTTATAAGTAACACTTGATACCCACTACAGGTCACATGATTTAGCCGGTGCAATTGGTCTATTATGAACAATTAATATAAGAATGTCTCACAGGATGAGAAAAGTGGACAGAAGTCTTGCTCAATAAAAGTATTCTCTCTTTCCCCAAAATTACACTGTACAGTCACAAACAACATGTGGATCCTGCTCTTTCACTTTGCCAAAGTGCCTGACACCTACCTATCATGTATTACAGTGACTACAGGGCCTAATGAACTCCATGAAGCTGCTTACTGGTTGTTAATGCTTAGGTAATTCATATGTTAAGCAAAAAACTGGTTAAGAACCAGTCAGAAGCAATAAGCGTAATGTGGCTTTTGGGCCTGTAACCTGTTTCTGGTAAGCAGATATTGCTTAGCAATTTTCTGTACTCAGACGCCTCCATGATACATGTATTTGCCTCCCTGGGTACCTGCGTCTTGGCCTCCTGCAGTTCTGCTTTCAGCTCCTCCTTACTCCTGGCGACTGTCTCCGACTCCCTGGCTGTGCCCTGTGCCTCTTCCTGGAGGCGCTTCTTGTCCTCTTCAAGACTCTGCAGTCTCTTCTCGCGGATCTTCAGCTTCTTCTTCAAGTTCTCCTGAAGGAGCTTTGAGTCTTGCAGCTCCTTGGGTGTTGGGGGGAAGGAGGAAAGAGCTGAGATGCAACTAGTCAGGAAGAGTACAGACAGGAGTGCAATATCGACCACTAACACAAATGCTGGTGGTCAACGTCTGAAGACTCCATGTAGAACTATTAGGCAGTATGCGTCCCGTTCAGAGAACCAAAGATGTTAAACCACATACGTCAAGCCCACAAGTTTTTGATTAATTTCCCAACTGATAAAACGTTCCCTTTTCGTTATAACGATGATCAATCAAAAAGCCTGGCAATATGGTGGGCATTGAAAACAGTAAAAATTAAAAGTAACAAATACCCTGTTTGCTTCTTCAGTGGTTTCAATCTAATTGAAGGAATGTGATTGAATAAGTGGTGGATCGTTTCATTGAACCAGAATAATTCTCGGGGTTGGGCTGGCATATTCAGGGATGAAAATAGCCTCATGTGCCTGAAGTACAGACAACTGATTTTCAGCGGAATGTGCAGAATACTAACACCGCTTCATACAAGGATTGAGCGGGACAGTTTTGTATAATACCGACCTCTGTCTGTCTGTCCAGGATTTCCTTCAACTGCGATCGTTCCTCTTTCCAATCCTCGCTGGCTTTCTTGGTGACCTCTGCCAGGTGAGCCATACTGGATGTCTGCTCCTGAAGCCTGCTACACTGCTCCTCCTTTTCGTTCACCTGCACCAAGCAACGCAGCATGAGCAGCTTAATTTACAGTGTGAAAACAATATTTAAATGGATAACACAGAAAGGTCAGGTGGTTCCTCAGAGAAGTTCAAATTGAAGATTTTTCTGCTGGAGGAATTTTAATTACCTTCAAGACCAAATAATTTTTCTGTTGGTAAAACTTGCAGTTTTCAAGACCATTTGTAAAGGTTTTGATTGATTTCTTTACCTACAAGTTTTGTTTATTACACGCATGGTACCATTATTGTCTAGCACATCTTGCTTTCTGCTTGTGACAGAACAAAATCAAAGTCAACTTGTTGAAGTTTTCACAAATCAATGTATCATGCACCTGGGTGACAAATATAACTTTTTCAAAAATTACAAGGTCCCACCTGCACCTGCAGCTGATCCCTTGCACTCTGCACTGTGCCAAGCTCAAGGTTTCTCTCTTCCAGCAGCAAGACAAGGGACTCTCTCTCCCTCCGTATTGCTACCAGCTCCTCCCCCCATTTCTCCAGGTCCGACATCACTCCGGCCTTCTCCTCCGTTACCCTCTGAAGTTCCTGACGGACCTCTGCCAGCGTTCTGGTCAACTCCTCCTTGCATTTCGTGACGTCTTCCAATTCTTGCTCTCTCTGTCTGAGGTCTGCCGTGAGTGTCTCACACCTAAGAGTGATGTCGTTGATCTTTGATGTCATGTCATCTGTCAGAGCCACCATGCGATGCTTACTGCTTTCCTCTATTAACAAGACCTGTCAGATAAATGCAGCTGCCTGTAGTATATAAGGTTTGGAGAGGATCTGTCTGCAGAAGGAATTTTCTTTATTAAAACATATATTAGGCATAATTTTCTCAGGCATACCAATGAGCAACTTTTCCATGGAAATAACACAGAAATAAAATCAACCTTCACTGACAACATGACGACATTCATTTTTTCTCCTACATCTGAACAAAAATAAAAAAACAACTCTTGCAGTGGCATAATACAGGCAGCTCTTTAAGAGTACGTTCATCAGATCTGTTTTATAAATTGTTAACCGTTGGATGGGATGGTATCAGACTATTTTAGAATTCATGTGGGTTCCAAACTTTCCTTTAATTTTTTTTTCCAAATCTGGCGTTAAACACTTAAATATGTGTTATCACGAAGATGAAATTAATGTGACAGGAAATTTCATTTTTATTCTTCCAATGATGCTTTCAACTTCCAAAGTTGAAGAGTTAACCTCACTTTCAATTTCAATATGGTCGACTCAAAAGATAAAGGTCCATTCTCTCACCTTCTCCTCAGCCTGCCTGGTAGATTCCTGCTTGACCTCCTCCACCAGCCTGCCAAGCCCCTCACACTCGCTAGTCTTCCGCTCCAGCTGGCTCTGAAGGTCCTGTAGCTTGATGCCAGACTCCTGCTCCAGGTTGGACAGTTGGCAGTTCTTCGCCTGCAAAGTCTCCGCGTTGGCCTGTGCTAGCGCTGCAGATTCCTGTGAAAGCATCATACAAAGAAATCACCGACTTGAAAATTCCCTATCAAGGCCAACGTGAAAGTTTAAATATGCAGTATGAAAGAAATACAAGTTACACAATTTGGAGTATACGATTTCCAGTCAATATGAAAATTTACCAACTTTACAAAACAAAAGTGGGGTATCTTTAACCCCTTGACGACGGGACTTTTTTCTGAAAGCTGACTCCAAGAATTCCAGCCTCACTTGGCCACAGGGGCCCCCTGCCAAACCACATATTCTCGGTTTGTGGCCCTGCGTGCTTTACACGCTTTGATTTACACAGTGAAAAGGCTCATTGTTCGGTGGCATGCGGTTTATTCACACTTCCACATTCCCGTTGCCTCTTTTCAAAGTGGGGACTATTGTGAAGCTGGTGATTATGATGCAAATTTGGTCTTTTCATTTTTTGGCAACACACAAAGGCCAACCACTAAATATACAAGAGCCAGGGTATGCCTTCTTTCACCGTGTTTGCTCGAGCCTGGGCTGAGAATAATAGCTGAAAAGCGGGCTGAGGGATCTCAATTTTTACAGCGTCTCTTACCACTTTGCAGCGCGAAGGGGTTAATAAAATACCTTCATAGTCAGTACATTTCAGTACTGTTTTAACATTACGCCAGATAACTGAGAAATCCTACCTTTGCATCATGTAGTTGTTGTTCAAGCTTTTGTATTTGATCGTGTAGTTGATTCTTTACCTCTAAAGAGGCTCTGTACTGCTGCTGAAGTATTTCTAGGTCAGATGACAGAGTGTCACACTGACAAAATTCAGAAAAGCAAGTAAGAAAAGTACACAAATGACTACGCAAGCAAACGTCAATCAAAATCATATTCTGGGCAAGGGTTGTGAGAGATGAAGCCACAACACTTGGATCGTTGTACGGCTTCAACTGATATGAAATTATTGGCAACACTTTATCATGACTGACACATATACATGTTGGGATGAAGACAGAAAAGTTGGATCAAGATCAACTCTGCAAACTGTCTGCGGCGAGATGCAAAAGTAGGCCCATACAAACACGAGCACTGGCCCAAAGAACATGCAGCGATGTCCCCCTTGGGAACATGAAACTAGGTTCGGAAGAAAGTGCCACATTCTCTATGTTAGGTGAATTTAACTGGCAGAAACACTGAGAAATGACACCAAACCACGTATTTCTGGCTTAATTTCCTCTCCTTTGAGCTGAGATTACTGCATGCTAAGTTTTATAAAACACCCTCTGTTATCATCCCCTAATGGTTACAATACTTGGAGGACTACCCCAGTTTTAAGGACAATGACAGAATTCATCAGGATCTACCTTTGTCTGAAGTGCTTTCCTGTCGCTTGCTGCGTCCTCTTGTAGTTTTTCCAGTCTTTGCTGTAGTTCTGTTATTTGGTCTGCCTTCCCTCCCAACTGCTTCTGCGCCTGCTCCCTGCAGGACAATGGGAAAAAATCCTCTCAGTCTGAGGTTGCAGTCAAGTGTATTACTCTTGATACAAGCAGGTGTAGGAAAATCTGGCATGCGTACTCTCAGATCACTTCGGGTGAATGATCAATGGTTATCTTTGTGTCATCCTGAAATAACCACGTGATGAAAGAGTAACACTCCTGACCTGTTTGAGAGCTTACTCTTACTTAACTCTTGCTTAGCCCACAGGTTGTTAATCCTGCCGTTCATTGCTCTTGGGAATGTACATGTGTTAGTGCGAGT
The DNA here is from genome assembly GCF_001949145.1 of Acanthaster planci. The sequence continues at coordinate 791,246 of NW_019091363.1, forward strand.
ACCTCAGTGGCTGAGTTTGGAAAACAGCAAGTGTATCAGTGACAGGGGTCACTGTAACTGCAGGAGCTATGTTGTGTTGGCCTTCTAAAAACACCGTGTCACCAAACATCATTCGTCTACTTACTGCGTCAGGGCTAGCTGCGACTGCAAACTGAGCGTCTGTTTCCGAGCATTTTGAGCCCGTTCAGTTGCCGCATTCAGTTGCTTTTCGTGCTCTTCGCGCAGGCTACGCAACCTGGAAAAAAACACAAGCAGACAGAACCCTTTTTTCCTGGAATTTCAAGGCTGTGCTAGCAACATTAAGTGAAAGTATGACAGGGGAACTATATTCATCAGTGGCTCCGTTCCTAAAATGTTCGTCAACTTGTTGTTAAACATGAACTTAAAATCACCCACTGAACATTATTAACAGGATTTCAAAGTAATTTTTGACAAGGAAATGTGATGAATTTCACACTCCGACATACTGAAAAAAGTCCATTTGTGATTCACGTAGACAGAAACCTTAATAGACAGAAATCCAGGTGAAGAAACCAAATTTTATGCTTCAAGAGATTAGACTGAACAAACAAGAAGTAATTAAAACCCTGCCTAATTACCCCAAAAACTTCTCTGACAAAAAAGGTCAGAAAAATAAAAGAAAGCAGAAGTTTTAGACAGATTTTGAAGAAAGAGGTAGAGGCCCTGCTCCTGTCATGTTACATTAAAATTGACTGATGTTACTTGAAACTTTGGGTGCAAACAGTATGTGACTGTTTCTCACAAATAGAGGATTATGGAACATTTAGGAAGGATTTCAGTAAGAATGGGAAGTTAAAGTTAGGCTGCATTGGAATATTGTCTGGAGCAACATGTAGGTCTTGGTCTCAGCCCATTGGAAACATATGGGCATATGCTGACAACAGACATAGCCATAGGTCTTGAAGCTACAGTGGACACAGATTTTTTTATAACTTGATACTATTCTGCTATGTCTAAAAACTATTTCACAGCCCTTTAGGGTTAAGAGATTGATGTGTTTTGAAAAGTGCCCTTTTAAAAACTGTTTGGAATTGTCACTGTTTTTGTCAGACAATGAGGGCACTGCTGCTTTGACGTCAGTCAGGGAAGGCACTTTTCATTTTTGCCATAAGGTTGAAAATTCATGGACAAAGATAAACAAGATGCACCTTTGAGAACACAGAGAGTGTAGAGGTGAGTCAGTCAACTAGCAGATGGTCATTAAAAGCAGTTGGCCCATTGATAACACTAGGTCCAAGTTCCTTGGGATGTGAGGGCCGAGGATAATGCTCCCACACATTGACTTTTTTCAAGGAATATTTCTTTGAAATCGGGGGGTGAAACCTTCATAAGAAAATGAGATGAGTCACTGGCTTACATCAGTTAGATGTATTTTGATTGGTCAAAAGATTTAGTCATTAATCAAGAACAGGGTGATGTAATTTTCAGTATTATAATTGGTCAATTGTATTTAGCAATCAAGTCAGAGGGTACCTTGGTAATCTTTTAGATTATATGAAAATGAATGTTTTGTTGAGACATTGAGAAGGAACTGTAGCAACAGAGAGTTTGCATCTGATGAGACAAGTATTCAATGCTTTAATCCTGTAAAGTATTTTCACATGAAGAAAATACTTGTGTTTGTAAAGTATTTTGCTATGGTGAAATAATTGTAATCAAACAGGAAGATTTTCCTCACCAGCTCCCTGTTTGACTGTGAGAAGCTTTGCTCATGTATTCGAAATAAAGATACTTTCAATGTGATGTTCTTGACCAAGTTTCATTCCTCACTGTCACCATCTTTTTGAGATTGTCTGTGTTGATGCTGCTGAGGACAGTCAGTCTAGTTTGGTTCACTGAGCAGGTGCTGAACCTCAAAATCAGAGCTCTTGTTAAGAGCCACAGACAACATTGTCACATGGAGGCAGCATCAGGAGAGAAAGCCACCTGCACATAAAAGCACATGTGACGTACATGTATAGTGCCAATCAAAGTCGGCGGAGTTAAAGAAACTGAAAACAGGCAATTCACAATAGTGAGATCTGAGAGCGGGAAGAGGACCAGGAGCATTAAGACACTTGAGATCAAGAGACGAGTCAGCTAAAGTTGGTGTGACTACCGAAGGTGACAGGCAGACTAGAAAAGAGGAGAAAGAACTAATCCCAGGCTGAGCCAGTGAGGATACAGGTAACAAGTCCTGGAGGGACAATCTCAGGAGCTGCTGAGAGAGAGAGAGAGAGAGAGAGAGAGAGAGAGAGAGAGAGAGAGAGAGAGAGAGAGCCAGGTACTGAAGACTATGTGACAACGGTTCACTGATACAGTGAAAACTCATTCTCATTGCAAGTGTGTGCAAACTGACAACATTGAGTTAATTGTACATGGTAAGTTCATGTAGTGTATGTAGTGCTTTCAACATATCAATTGTTTAATGTGTATATGAATACATGTAATTCTAGGGATAGAATTAAAACTAGACTGTGCTCAAGGTCTATGATGGCTCGATCTGATAATGATGAAGAGCTGAGCTGACATATGCTCAAAGAAATAAATTGTCAAATAACCAGTCCAATTAGCAACTTCATCAGTTGGCATTAGAAAAGATCAAAATGCTACAGAAAGAGCACGAGTTTGAAATTCAAAGATTGATGGTTTAAAACACAGAAAGGAGAGGAGGAATATTGACATTGTAAATTATGAAATAGATTTGGGCAGAAAGAAAAACATCGTGTGCCATTTGAACATGTTACAAGGATGGGTAGATTGTCACAGTTATTATGTACAGTTAGAGGAATGGGATCAGAAAGCACACATGTAGGACACAGTGAAACTAGTGAAGGAGAAATTGATGGAGAAAATCTGAGTGACACACGCCCATTAGGTGGGACCGAAATGTGAGAGTAAGCTAAAATATCTGAGGAGCTGAATGATCATCAGACAGATGAGATGAAGAAACTGCTTTCAGAACATCCTGAGACAATGACAGTTGTACTGGCAAGAACGGATGTAGTGAAACATACGGTGCATACAACGTCAGCAATGCTGATAGGGCATATTAAGTTCCAACAGCCACGAGAGAGACAGTCCAAAATTAAATTGGAAAGATGTTTGCTTTAGGAATCTAGAGCCCTCCAGAAGTCCATGGGCATCACTAATGTGGGCGTTTCACAACTGCACCTCCAAGAGTTTGCAACATGATGGCCAATCACAATGTGCGAAATCTGTCGACCCAATGTGCGTTTGGAAATGGTCGACAGATTTCGCGCTTTGTGATTGGCCATCATGTTGCAAACTCTTGGAGGTGCACTGTTGTGAATTGCCTGTATTGTTACTGAAGACAAAAAAAGGATGAACAGTTAGGTTCTGCACAGATTCCTGCAAACGTCTCCCAATCACTGAGTTTGATGCAGAGCCTGTTCCATGGACTGACAAATTGATAGACGAGACTGGGAATGCTAAGTGTATGTCCACTATTGATCTTACTGAGGGATATTGGCAAGTAGTGCTTGATGAGGGAGGTCAGCACTTGCTGTTCGGTATAGAGTGATGCCATTGGGAATGCAAAATGTGCCAGCAACACTCAGATGATGCTGGATGTGAGACATTTGTTTGTGTGCAGGTGATTGTAAGTGAAACATGGGCGGACAATATGACCCATGCTAGGTCAGTGTTGACAGGCTCAGGCAAACAGGCTTGACAGAAAAACCAAGTAAATGTAAATCTGAGAACCACAAGATCTTGTCGGCAATGGCAAAGTGACTGATCTAACTGATCTAACAAAGAAAACTGCACCAATCAATGTAATGTGGAATGACGCATGTGAATATGCCTTCCAGCTGTTGAAGCAAACAACGGTGAGTGTACCTCTTGTGAAAAGCCAAGATTCTTCAAAAGATTGAGTGCTACAGATGCATCAAATAGGACTGTATGCTGTCCTTAGCCAGAGAGGAAAAGATGGGAAAGAAGATTCACAAGTATTTATACAGCAGGCCTTTCACTATTCAGACAGGGCACAAACCCCTCACTTGGCTAGAACAAATGAAGGACGGTAATCACAGACTAGTAGGATGGTCATTGTTGTTACTACCATGCAAGATCAGTGTTGACCATGAACCAGGTACCAACAACAATGCAGATGCACTATTTATCACATCAAAGTAAGCTGGAAGATATAAATAATGATTTTCCAAGTAAGAGTACATGTAGATTAGAATACTGTTTGAAATAGCTGTTTCTGATGATTGATGTTTACACTGTAGCTCTAGAGTTTATAAAACCTTATTGTAATTGTTACAATTTCACATGTTTTGCTGTTAGAATTGTGAAAATAGAATTTACTCACTGTAAACACTTCTGAGATAGGGTTGCTCACCTGTTTCACTGTGCACTTAAAAATAATGAATCATCAAAGAAAAAGCACATCAACCCAACCTAAAAGTAGCAAAGGCATTTTCTTGGGGGGGGGGTGCCAGAGTCAATTTGCCAACACCCCCCCCCCAAAATAATTCACTCCAGGTGGCAAATAGAGCTTTGGTTGAATCCAAACGTGATACATCAATGATATATATTGGCCATCGACATTTCTCCTGAAGCATGAAATGTAGCATAGTGCAGATTTCCATTTTACATGACACGGGGTTGGCAAACAAGTTGCAAGTTGGCAAAGTGACTCTGGCACATCACCCTCCCTCCAAAGAAAATGCCTTCGCTACTCCCCTGGATTCAAATTACCTACGTAGAAAACAGTTTGACATCAATTTTAACGATATATCCCTCATCAAATTACACAGGTCGGGTGTAACAGGGACAGAAATAAACCACACATCAGACCCAAATTTATAGAACGACCCAAAGACTTTTCCATAACATACATCTGCTTCTGCTCTTCCCCATTCTGTTTCCACCTTGCGGCAAATTGCTCCTTCGCCTCCATCAATCCAAGCTCCGCCTTCCCCACCTTCTGCCTCATCCCTTCTAGCTCCTTCTCATAGTGCTCCAGCACTTCCTTCAGTGAGCCCACCACCTGCTCTGAATCCACGGGGCCGGAGTAGGTTGTTCTGTGCACCAGAGTGAGCCCTCTCTTGGTAGCATGGCTGACAGTGAGGCTGGCAGCCTGGGCCAAGGCAGCACTGCAGGCTTGCAGTTCCATGTGAAGGCTGGACACCCTCAGACTTGCATCTTGTAGAACCTTTTAGAAGCACATTTATCACACACCTACTTGATTTGGCACATTAAAGGGTCCACACAATGAATTTTCCTTAGACACACTTTCAGTGTATGAAAACTGTCTGACATCCTTTGGGGGTGTACTGAAAAGTGCACATTTTTAAAGATTTGAACTTGTTTAAACTTTTCTAAACAACTTACGGCACTGTTGCCGTAATGTCGATCAGGGAAAACAATGTTAATTTTATGTTTTTTTATTCCAATTTTGAACACAAAATTTACTCCTTGAAACATTTTTAAGAAAGAGTTGGTCGTTGGCCGATTACCATGTACCTGCAGAACAATAAATCATCAAATAAAAGGACATTTTGGATGGCAAAAATATCAAACATTCCATCTTTTTTTCAGAAATCATGAGTTCTGTTCACGAGTGTGGATATTTGCAATTAACATAAAAACCCAAAAGATGGCAAGGTACCCTTTAAAATGGCAACACAAAAAATTGAAAGTAATTGAAACGAAAGGTGCATTTTCAAGGGTTGAATTAAAAAAAATCTGCACTGCGTGGATTCTCTAACCCTAACAATCCCAGATCCTTCAAAATCCATCTGGTGGTTTATGCTTGATTTTTCCTTGATTGATGGAAGTAGAACCCTTCTCTATTACTCAACATGCATAAAAGGGGTCAATGTCTTTAACGTTTACCTTAGAAGGACTGCCATTGGCCATTTGAGGTATGGCGGACACAATAGGAGGGCGCTATTTGGTCGGGATAAAATCTTTTATGTTTACTCTAAATTTACACACTTCAAATAGCGCCCTCCTACATGCATTGTGTCTGCCACGCTGCTAACAGGTTAATTGGTTTCCAACAGTGAGGAGTATTGTGGAGGATGCAGAATGGTTCACTGCAAAGTTACAATCGATGCAGATGTTCTCATTGCCATGACTAGAATGGACGCACCAAGATTTACCTGTGTCTGTTGTTGGTTACTTGTTTCAACGTCAGCGAACGTTTCCTGGAGCTGGTTGATGAGTTTTTCTTGGCTCTCCGCCTCCTTACGTCTGTGGAGAGTTCAAGTAAGGAGGCCAACTAAGTCATGACGGAGAGTTTAGGGAAGGCTCCAACACATTACTAAAGATGCGTAAGTCACCCAAGGAGCAAAATTGCATGACATGTAATACCTGGGTGCACACTTTTTCTGTTTCTGTGGTTGAACCCCAAAAGGCGAAAATCGGACAATGGATCTATTTGAGTTTAAAACTGGGAAAAAAAAACCAAGCTAAAGTAGTGACTTGACTGAGGCCCCAGCTCTAGATTAGATTTTACTTTTGTCTTCAATATAAAGTCCTCACATGGTTGTAGACTAAATTGCAGTCCTAGTAATTCCAGACTCGCGGGGGTCAGACACAAGTCCAAGACAATGTCAACATTGTAAAAAAAAAGGACTCTAAAGTCCAAGTCTACATTTGAGCAATGGTTCGAATCAACTCAAGCTCCATTCCATTCTCGAGTTTCTAGTCTTATTTGTCCACAATCTTGGCCTCGGATTTGGATCATGCATGATCTTACTACTTGCCTGAGTTCAAGAACTGAGTTCCTACCAACGATGGTGTCATTCAGTTTGGTCTGCAGGTCCACGATAGCTGTCCGAAAGTGAAGCTTCTGCTTCTCACAGATATCATTACACTGTGCACAAATTGACAGTTATCAAGTCAATAAAGCCAAGATTGATAAGTTAGGAGGAATTAGACAAATGGGTTGAGTGACAGCAGAGGACGCTGTATGAGGATGCATGCTGTGAGAACATTGGGAAATGTTTAATGATAGATCTAAAGAGCATTTGAAGGACATCCTTTTGCCGTGCTATGAAATGCAGTCTAAAATCCTCTGATTCGCTGGAAAGTGATCATAAGACAAGTCAATTGAAGGCAGAGCAGGAAAATGAGGAAAAATGTTGGTGGGTCGAGGGAAAAAACTGCAACCAATCAGAGACTGACAAAGAATCCAAGAGTTGCATTTGGCCACAGTAGTGGTAGTAGGAAGAGGGGCTTGACGTGGCATCGCATGGCCACTAGGTGACCGTGGCGACCAACTTTCAGTAGGCCTGCTGGCTTTTTCCCCTAGTAGGTTCAACCAAGCTTGTCAAGTCAATAGGGCAGTGGTCAGAACAGCTGCAACTCATCTCACCAAGTTGGGGTGGGGATGCGGGCAAGCAACCCGACCTTGTAAAAATTTGTCTCGCTTTGAATGCCTACTCTGACATAAATCTTTCTGGGTCGCCTGACCAATGCAATCCAGCTCAACATGCTCAACATATGCAGCAAGGTATGAGACGGAG